>CAIGRB010056489.1:3733-20657 GCA_903798255.1 Fraxinus quadrangulata
ATTATAATTATATATTTAATATTATGATTTAGCACCTGATTTATGAATTTTTTTTGGAAGTTTGTCAATTTTGAAATGTGTTTTTATAATGTAGTAATTATGTAGTGTTCCCTAAAATTAATTTAAATCTAATAAAATTGTGGCTACAAAAATTATCCATAAATAGGATATAAACCCAAGGTAAATCATATCTCAAGTGCAAAGAAAAAAATAAGTCTTAGAAAAAATCCCAAAGTCCCAAGGAAGAATATTTGAAATCCAAATTCGGAAATCCCAGGAAAATCAAATATTCTTCAAGTATGAGAGAGTAACATGTTAAGTTTTCAAGAAATTGAAGTAAAATTCAAATCTTGAAATCCAACAAGCAAGCCATGTAATCCCTCATATTTAACATTCGGATTGCTAATATGAGGATTTGCAAATTCCCAATCACAAAAAGATACTTGGTATTTTTAAAAAATTCCACTTTGTAATAATTTTTGTATTTTTAATGTATGAATTTTGTTGTCCAAATTTCTTGGTACGTCTAGTGACATTCAAGTCTTCCCATCTTTCGATCTGTGGAACTTCAAGTTTCTACACCTACATCAACTATTGCATGCGAAAAAGCTTAAGGAAATGATGACTCTTTTTGAGGAGATACTTGTTGAACTTTTCCATGTAATTAGAGCCCGGACGAAGATCGAAAAAACTCAATTGGTTTCAACAATGAGGGAATTCTCTAGGGGAAATGTGTAAGTTCAAAAAGAAGCCAGGTTTTATTCAATAGAAAAGTCTAAGAACTTATGGAAAAGTTCTAATTTTGGTTCCATTCCTAGTCACATATATGTGCTCAGATCCGCTCATGTCACTTCTTTGTGAAAATAGGGTGATTATACATCACCTAAAGAATCCCTCAAGCTAGTGATGGTCATTGAAATGACGTCGGCTCTGATGATCTAGTTCAACAAACAACTTGGCCATTGAGAAGTCAACAAAATCTCTGGGAGCTAAGATGCCCAAGTTGCTATATTCATGCATCGAATCGGTTGCAAAGTCTATTTACAAAAGGCAATATCGAAATCTGTTATGAAATTTTAGTCCTACAAAGTCAGTATGGAAATATAATAAATGGGTAATTAGTACATAATGTCCATACCTTTTATTACTATTGTGCAAAACGTACTTACCTCTTTTTTTTACCGTTAATTATACATTTAATTGTGAAAAAGCTATTTTCCTCCATTTTCATCAAACTTCTCCATTAAGTGAATGGTATTTTTGTCTTATAATATTTTTTCCCTCTTTCCTCCTATCTGAACCCATTTGCTCCTTTATTTTTTTCCTTGAAAAATAACATTTAGTCTTTTATGTTCCTTGGCAGCTTGAGTGCAACAACCACACCAAGCTTACTTTAAAATGGTCTACTCCCTACTACCTTCCCTTTTCTAGCTTTTGTTGGATCTTGTTTATTGTTGGAAGGAAGAATAAATGAAAAACGTAAGTCCGCAACACCTAGGGGGTGAATAGGTGTAATATGCGGAATTAAAATCATATTAACTAATTAGCAACAAGTTACCAATTAATTATCTCTAGATGATTAATCATGCAGTCAATTTAATCATAAGTTTAAATACCACAGATCATACATTCATAATATAAAGCAGTAAACGAACAACAATATGATCACAGAGAAACCCAAAAAGGAAAAACTCTGGGCGCTTTGCCAGTCAATCTACTATAAACGATTCAAGACTTATAGTCTACCAGACTAGACGACGACACGTACTACTTGATCTCCTGACTGCAATTCGACAGCTCTCCTGAATTCTATGCTCCCATGCACCAATTTCAGCTGCAATAACCAACGCTCTTCTGGAACTCCGCTATCATGCAGCAGCCCCTAACTTGGTAGAGTTGTCTGTCTCCTGTAGATCACGAAGAACAACCCGTTCTTCACAGGCTGGAACTGACAGATATGTTGAAAGTTGTGGTTTAGTATTTGGATTATGCTCTTGATATTTTTCTCACAAAAACTCTCACAAGAATTGAAGGTTGAATGATGTGATGTGATAGATTCACTCTCTGACCTATTTTTCTCAATTGTCAACCTTAGAAAATCGTGCATGTGAGATCTGTTATTTATATGTGGGTCAAGAAATAAATAGGTCGGGTAAATAAGAATTTTTCGAACAGCACTGTAGCTCGAGCGAGTGCCCAATGACAGTCGAGCGACAGTCTATCGCTCAAGCGAAGGAGGGACGACAGTCTAGTGACGATGTTTCTGTTTTTGTAGTTCGAGCCAATCCTTAACGACAGTCCAGCAAAAATTCGCATCGTTTTCCTCCTTATTCCAAACTCGAAACCCTAGACTTACTAACTAACTTTTGAACAAATTGCACATCACTCTTTGAACTTTTACAACATATCCAATTAAATTCTTTTGTCCACAGAATTTTCCAATTACATAAATCAACTAAAACTTAGAAACTCCTCATTTGGCATTCTGTGACAAAACAACAATCTATGTCAAGACAGTAATCAAATAAAAATTATAAACTCAAAAAATGACACAACCTACAACTAACAACTGTCGTGGACGAAAAATTGCAGTACTTGTTTCCTGAAATAGACAATTCAAATACCAGTGTAAAATGTGTGAAAAATAGGATCAACAATAATCACAGTGCAAATAGTTTAATTGTAAGTGTCATTTATACAACTGTAACTTAGAAAGCATATTTTTCATTTTTATATCACTAGCTAAACTAAGACATAGTATCAATGAAACCCAACATACCACGAAAACACATTGATACTACTAAAATATCAAACTTAATTTAGCTGAACTGAAATCATAAGTTGTACATCAAGTAAGTAGATAAAAATAAGACATATTCATCATGTGAAAGCAAAAATATCTACTCTCAGTTAAAATATCTACTTTCCTTTTTGTCACAAAATGACAAGGGATATAAATATAGATGTAAAAAATATGAATGTTCTGATGTAGAAACGGATAGGCAAAAAATACGTACCTATGTCTCTCTCCAACGACCCCTCGACATAAAATAAAATGTCAAATATGAAAATTCTTCCCACAATACAATGACAATAGACAATGCAGTCGCTAGCATGCATAAGTATATTCAATGAATAGTAAATCTTCTCACATACTCAGTTCAAGTAAAGTATTGAGTAAATTATATGAATGACCCACATGTGTAACGTGCCACTAACTCTCTGTAAGTAAGACTCCAAACATTAAATTTGTGAGAAAAAACATGCTAAATATTACTGTCAATAAGTTTATTCCTCTACTAATGAAAGTTAAACCATGTAAAGTGCATTAAGACATTTAAGTAAGAGCTCATTGAATATTGATTCTTATTTTTTTTCTTCCCCTGACCAATTGCATATATTTTTCATAACTTTGAAACTCATAATTATTTGATCAATCTTAAGTGCAGGCTTCTTTCCATTAAGCGACGAAAATGACCAATGTAGCAAGTTTTAGGTCGGTTAACCCAAGTCAGTTGACCAGAGGCACCAGGTATGAGAAACCCCGCAAGCTTAATCGCTCAAGTCAAACAGGCTTCAAAAAGTAGTATAAGATATTGAGCCTTTTACATTATTTTATATAAATAAGGTCAATTCAAATTCAAAGTTACCCTACTAACATGTGACTGTCATCCCAAATCTCACACATGCGGTAGAGTCTCATTAACAAGATTATAGTGTGTGCAGTGCAGATGGGTATATGAAGAAACTTATACAAAGTACTCCGAGTTAATACCCTAGATAGTCACTAAACTTTCTTAAAGGTTCCCATGAGGTCACCGAACTTCAAAAGTTACCTAATTAGTCACTGAATTTTACAAAAAGTTCTTAAGAGGTCACCGAACTTCAAAATTTCCCTAAATAGTCACTGAACTTTGTCAAAAATTTTCAAGAGGTCACCGAACTTTACAAATTTGGACGCCATGCATAAATAGTTCAGTGACCCCTTAGGAATTTTTTGCAAAGTTGAGTGTCTATCTAAGGAAATTTTAGCAAAGTTCAATGACTATTTAGGAAAGTTTTGAAGTTTGGAAACCTCCTATGAACTTTTGAAAAAGTTTAGTGACTATTTAGGGTATTAACCCAAGTACTCCATACAAAACTTAAGCCAGCAATGAAAAATATGTTACAGCGTATCAAATAAACTAATGCTGAATCACGACCAATAAAATCAATTGCAATGTATGTCATGCTATAAAATAATTTTTTGCATAAAATATTTTTGTTTCCCATCCTCCCCCACCCTTTTTAAAAAAAAATATTGACTCATAATAATAAAAAAAATATTTTTTTTGTTTTCTCGTATAAAATGTGAATGCACCAAGCATACAAAATAAAACAAAAAATCAAATTCACAAGAACAAAATATAAAACAAGAAATAGAAATACATGAGAACAAATAAATGAATGAACATGATGCATGCATAACTTAATATCACATAATGATAAAGCACAAAAATGCACCAAAAGTACCTAATCAATGAGGTACACAGACACCAATAGATGTCTGAAGAAATTCAAAACACAGACCATCCAATGGTTTGGTAAATAAGTCAGCTAATTGATTCTCATTAGAGATGTGCTCAAGAGTAACAACACGAGTTTCCACAAGCTCTCGAATAAAATAATCCTTCTAGTGGAGCTATTGTTGTTATTCAAATTAGTTCAAACAGGAAATTTCCTTTGAAGATCGAAAGTTCTCAACCTTCCTTGATGGTTGAAGTGAAAGACTCTTCATGGCTTTGGTGTTTTCTCTATGGCCAATTGAATTTTCATAGATAAAAAACCATCCAACAAAAAAAATATGGTAACCGGCCTTTCTCAAATTGAAGCTCTTACTCAAGTTTAAAGAATGTGTTGTTGGAAAACAACTTCGTTCTCAATTTCCTCAAGGAAAGTCAAGGAGAGCAAAGTATGTCTTGGAGCTAGTTAATTCCGATATTTGTGGACTGATAAAACCATCTTCTAATGCGGGTAAGAGGTACCTAATTACCTTCATTGATAATCATAGCCAAAAAAAACTTGGGTTCAAAGGCTTTTGTGATGCTCATGGCATTTGAAGAGAACTCGCAATGGCTTATACACCACAACAAAAATGGTATATGGGATTGGAAAAATAGACCAACTTCAACATGGTGAGAAGCTTGTTGGAAAGAGGAACGTAAATGCAAAATCCAACAATATCTTATATAACATATTTCTAACTTAACACTGAACAGTAGAACAACAAACAAATATAAAGAACAAAAGATTTATATTATAAAGTAACAAAATCGACAAGAGTTCAAACAATCAGTTAAATACTATTAATCTTGCTGTTTTAGAGGCAAAAATATTAATCAAATCTGAATAATTTAATTGTTCAACCATATATTTNTTCATACACTCAGCGAACTCATGAGCAAGAAAATCAACAGGAGAACCAAATACAATGTCATTCACATAGATCTGAGCTATGGTAATAGTATTCTCAATTCGTCTTATAAACATGGTCTTGTCAGCACCACCTCTCATGAAACCACATTCCAAGAAATATGCAGTAAGCCTATCATACCAGGCTCTAGGCGCTTGTTTCAGCCCATACAAGGCTTTATTCAACCTATACACATAGTGAGAATACTTCGGATCAATAAACCCTTTAGGTTGTTCCACATAAGCTTCATCCTGAAGAATTCCATTTAGGAAGGCACTCTTGACATCCATTTGGTACAATTTGAAACCTAAAGTACACGCAACAGCTAGTAGAATTCTAATAGATTCAGTCCTAGCTACCGAGCAAATGTTTCATCGAAATCAACACCTTCGACCTGAGTGTATCCTAGGGTAACTAACCTAGTCTTATTTCTAGTTATGGTACCTTGATCATCAGTTTTATTCTTAAATATCCACTTTGTACCTATAACATTGCAGTCATCAAGCCTAGGAACCAAATACCATACTTGATTTCTCATAAACTGATTTAATTCTTCATGCATAGCATTAACCCAACATTCATCCCTAAGGGCATTTTCCACTTTTTTCAGTTCAATCTAGGACACACAGCTAGCATATGATAGGTTGTTCAAAACCCTCTTGCGAAATCTCATACCTTCTTCTAAATCTCCAATGACATTTCCTTAGGGTGATTCGACTGAACTCTAGACGAAGGTTCTTTAGGTGGTTTGGCTTCATTATCAGGAGTAGACTCCTTATCGGATGCAACTAACTTATTCGATGAGCGATGGGGATCAGAAGCTTAAGCATCCTTAGATTCAGTTGTCTTGTCCAGCTCTATACAATCTCCACCAATCTCTCTCTTACTACAAGCATCATCTACCACCACATTAATAGATTTCATCACAACACGTGTGCAATTATTGTACACTCGATAGGCCAGACTATTTTTGGAATATCCTAGAAATATTTCCTCATCACTTTTGGAAGAAAACTTTTCCAAATTTTCTCCGTCTCTCAGAATGTAGCACTTGCTGCCAAACACACGAAAGTACTTGACAGTAGGCCGTTTACCCTTTCAGATCTCATATGGTGTCATATCAGTTTTGGGTATAAGATAAACGCTGCTTACTATGTAACATGCAGTATTAATGACTTCACCCCAAAAATGCATAGCTAGTCCTTTACCATGAAGCATAGCTCTAGCCATTTCTTTAAGCACACGATTTTTCCTTTCAACAACTCCATTTTGTTGTGGAGTGATCGGTGATGAGAATTCATGTTGGATTCCTTCCTCCAAGCAGAAATTTTCAAGATTCGAGTTTTACAACTCTTTTCCATGATCATTACGAATTCTGAAAACAAAATATCCCTTCTCATTCTTAAGTCTCTTGCTCAACGAAATGATAAGCCCGAACACTTCAGTTTTATCTATCAGTAGTTCAATCCATGTAAATCGAGAAAAATCATCAACAACGACCAGAATTTATCCTAGCAATATTTCCTCATAACTTTTGGAAGAACANATTTTTCCTTTCAACAACTCCATTTTGTTGTGGAGTGATCGGTGATGAGAATTCATGTTGGATTCCTTCCTCCAAGCAGAAATTTTCAAGATTCGAGTTTTACAACTCTTTTCCATGATCATTACGAATTCTGAAAACAAAATATCCCTTCTCATTCTTAAGTCTCTTGCTCAACGAAATGATAAGCCCGAACACTTCAGTTTTATCTCTCAGTAGTTCAATCCATGTAAATCGAGAAAAATCATCAACAACGACCATAATTTATCGTTTACCACCAAGACTTTCAGTCATAGATGGTCCTATTAAATCCATATGAAGTAGTTCAAGAGGCTTGCTTGTCATGATCTTAGAAGTTTGTTTGTGGGGGCACTCTAATCTGCTTACCTTGTTGACATGGACCACAAATAGTGGAATCGGTGTATTCTAGCTTAGGTAGACCATTGACTATATCCTTCTTGGCAAGTTTGGACAAATTGTTATGGTTCATATGACCCAGTCGTTGATGCCACAGCTCAGTGATGGTAATCTTGGCACTACTACAAACATAGCTAAGATTAGGTAAAACTCCGTAACAATTATCGGGGGTTCTTACACCCTTGAGAGAAATGCTACCAGTTGAGTCATACACAGTACACCTTTTCTGGACAAAGCTAACCTCAAAATCAGGATCACAAATTTGGCTAATACTCAACAAATTTGACTTTAACCCTTTCACATAAAGCACATAAGAGATAGTAGGTAATCCAGCGATTTTAACAACACCCTTTCCTTGGATCGGTACAGTGGCCCCATCTCCAAAAGTAACAACACCACCATTCCATTCTT
Organism: Fraxinus quadrangulata; assembly: GCA_903798255.1. Taxonomy (NCBI): domain Eukaryota; kingdom Viridiplantae; phylum Streptophyta; class Magnoliopsida; order Lamiales; family Oleaceae; genus Fraxinus; species Fraxinus quadrangulata. Next base: position 11,557 of record CAIGRB010056489.1, read on the forward strand.
CGAGAGACGAGAACAAAGCTTTGTCACCACACATGTGTCTTGAACATGTACTGTCAATATACCACATGAAGCTATTTTGAGCTTTTAAGGCAAGATGGACAACCCAACATCTTATCTGATCCTCAGACCGTCCACTTTCGTTATTCCCTTCCACCTTCTCAATCTTGCGGTCAGATTCCATAGTAACACTCGAGGCGAAGGCCATGTAATTTTGTTCATCCTCACCACCAGATGTCTCATTCCGGAGATAGATTCTGACTCTTCATCACTCATGGTTACGACTAAAACCTTACAACGCTCGTTTCCTGAATTCCTCTTCAAATCGGACATTCACTCTTAACGTGACCATACCCCTTGCACTCATGGCATTGGAAAGATTTAGATTTCAAATCGGGAGTCCTAGAGGTGTTTTTCTCGTGTCTACCTCTAGAAAAGTTATCGGGGAGTTCACTACTCTGCTCCTGAGGCTTTCTTCTATTCCTCATCACCTTCTGGAACTTTTTAACGAAATAGGCAATTTTGTCGTCCCTAAGAGTCTTAGTGTCAGTAGACTCGCTCTCAAATTCTCTAACACTGTTCATGGCGATGGATTTAAAATTTTTAGGTTGTGAGACAGTGAGTTCATAAATTTGAAGTGACCCTTCGAGTTCCTCAATTTTAACAGCATCTAAGTCCTTACTCTCTTCTATCGCAGTAATCTTGGGTCTGAACCTCTCAGGCAATGATTTAAGGACTTTCCTAATGATCTTTGACTCGGGGATCCTCTCACCTAAATTAAAACTCGAATTGACTATATCATTCAGTTTAGCATAGAAACTATCAAACGACTCATCATCAGCCATCCTTATCTCTTCAAACCTAGTGGTCAACATCTGCAGTTTAGAGTTCTTAACTATTTTAGTTCTCTCGTGTGTGGTTTCTAAAATATCCCAAACTTCCTTAACAGTTTCACACATCGATACACGTCTAAACTCTTCAACAGACACGGCCATGAACGGGGCATGAATGCCCTTACTGATCCAATTACACTAATCCAAATTCATTTTCGACCACAGTGAAATATCAGTGGGTATAGCTACACCATCAACAGTGGAGTCCACTCATTTTGAACACTTATCCAAATACGTTCATCTAAAGGCTTAAGAAAAGCTCTCATTCGAACTTTTTAGTAGGCATAATTGATACCGTTGAAAAACGGAGGCACGGACAAAGAATGACTTATCTAGACTTAACAAATAAGGGTCAAGAATCGATTTAAGACTCTGATACCAATTGAAAAATGCAAGTTTGACCCTAACAACGCCTAGATGGGGTAAATAAGTGTAATATGCGGAATTAAAATATTATTAACTAATTAGCAATAAGTCACCAATTAATTATCTCTAAATGGTCATTCATGCAGTCAGTTTAATCCTAAACGGATCATACATTCATAATATAAAGCAGTAAACGAACAACAGTATGATCACGGAGAAACCTAACTAGGAAAAACTCCGAGCTCTTTGCCAGTCAATCCACTATAAACGATTCAAGACTTACAGTTTGCCAGACTAGTCGACGACACATACTATCTGATCTCATGACTGCAATTCGACGGCTCTCCTGAATTCTGTACTCCCCTGCACCAATTCCAGCTACAATAACCAACGCTCTCCTAGAACTCTGCTATCCTGCAGCAGTCCTTAGCTTGGTAGAATCGCCTATCTCCTATAGATCACGAAGAACAACTCGTCCTTCACAGACTGGAAATCTTCAGCACATTTGACAGATATGTTGGAAGTTGTGGTTTGGTATTTGGATTATGCTCTCGATGTTTTTCTCACAAAAACTCCCACGAGAATTGAAGGTTGAATGACGTGATGTGATAGATTCACTCTCTGACCTGTTTCTCTCAATTATCAACCTTAAAAAATCATGCATGTGAGTTCTGTTATTTATATGTAGGTTAAGAAACAAATGGGCTGGGTAAAAAACCTTGAAATCGCCAAATAAAAATTTCTCGGACAGCACTGTCGCTCGAGCGAGTGCCCGCTACAGTCGAGCGACAGCCTGTCGCTCGAGCGAATAAGGGGCGACAATGTTTCTGCTTTTGTAGCTCTAACCAACACTCGTCGACAGTCCAGCGAAAATCCACGTCGTTTTCCTCCTTGTTCCAAACTCGAACCCTAGATCTACTAACTAACTTTTGAACAAATTGCACATTACTCTTTGAACTTTTACAAAATATCCAATTAAGTCATTTTGTTCACAGAATTTGTCAATTACATAGATCAACTAAAACCTAACAATGAAGAAGTTGGAGCTATTTTTGTTGACTTGACTTGAGATAGCTATAGAGTTTTCGTTTGCTGAAATTACACATAAGGTGCTGGAAAAAGTTGTGCCAAAATAGAGACAAGTTGATGGAGAGATCAAAATTCGAATTGAACTGCTGAATAATTCTTTTCTACCAATGATTTTATTGGGCTTTGTGATTTTTTTAATTCTTTTTTGGAATTTTGGTTTTTATGACCAACTGACCAAGCTACCAAAGCTGTCAGCACAAAATTTCTGGTTATATTGGGTTCTGTTTATTGTTAGAAGGAAGAAGGAAAAGAGAAGAACATTTCAAAGTTTTAAAATGAAAATACCCTGCATTTAGTGGAGAAGTTTGGTGAACATGGAGGAAAATGACATTTTACGTAATTAAAACTGTAATTAGGAGTGAAAATGTTAAAAAATGGAAGATAATGACATTTTGCACAATAGTAATGACAAATTACCTGTAATAATTAGACATACTTCTTATCATAATTCTCACTCCACCTAACTCCAAAGTCTCCAACAACTCGTTTCATTCCGCGGTGTTTTGCACATAGAAACAGCGTATTAGGTTGAATCGATCTAATTTTTTAGCTCTCCAAATCCCAATCCCCACAATCCATTTCTGAGCACTATTGCGTCGTTGGTGGATTCCTGTTCTCATTTTCACCTACCAAACGTCAACACCTCAACCACCACCAACCGGTCCAACCCCCAACGAGTTGGTTTACATGGACCCAAAAGTCGTTTCGTTTTCCTATCAAACTCTCTTTTCTTGTCTTCACCAATCTGACATTTCTCTGCACGTTTCTGGGCTTTAATTCTTGGACCCCCCCTCTCTTTTTGGACTCCTTTTGTTTTCTTGAAAAATGGAGGCAAAGCTGTTAGGATTCGCCTCTCCTGGCGTAGTAAGCCCCAGTAATCCCAAGATTTCAAGATTATGTACCCCTTTTGCCCACCAAAGATGGAACAAAAAGAGCAGCTTTTGGTGTCAAAGACCTAAGCAGGGTATTAAGCCAATTCAAGCCTCTGTAACTTCCATTGGGTACAGTCTAAACTCTTTTTTTCCTTTCTGAATTTCAAATTGAGCTCTTAGTATTATTCGATAGTCGAGTTCCTCTCTGCCCTGTGGAATATCAAATCGGTTCTGTCTATATGTTATTTATTTTATTCACTTAGTGCATGTTTTGTTCCATGGTAATGAAAAATATTTTAAATTGAGCTCTTAGTCTTATTGGGTAATTTTAGTCTCTCTGCTCTGTGGAATTTCAAATTGATCATGTCTTCATGTTCTTATCATAGTTGGGTATGCACTTAACGCATGTTTTATTCGAGTTGTAATGTAAAAGATTTTAGCTTATTTTCAGTCCTGTGCTATTGAATATTAACTTAAGTGCTTATTTTGAAATTGTTTTATGGTAGAATAACTTGAATTCTGATGATAGTTTTCAATATTGATGGTATTGTTGATAAATGAGCATGATTTATTTATATTTTCTGAATTTTTTAATTAGAAAAGCAATCAGAGATAACGATAGACAGATGATTGCTTTTTTGTTTTTATTGTTTAATTTTAGAAATGCAATGTTGAGGTCTCATGTAATGTGAGAATTTCTATTATACTTGTTTTAGTTTTTTTTATGAGACATTATGCAACATGTTAATCTAATGGGTTTTTCTTTTTGTTCCTTTGACTATAAAATTGATCTTCTCCTTTTATTTCCCCTTTTTTCTTTCTGAATTTTTAGTGTGGAATTCAGATTTATCGTATGATAATTGCTTTTTCTTAAGAATCAAACCATAAACACCAAAAAGAAAGGACCAAGAGTTTGCTGCCATGATCCGAACGCCTACTGTGTAGCTATTGCCATTTACTGTGTGTCTAACATTTAGGAGACATTTGAACACACTTTTGGAATTGCTAGAGTATTTGATACTATTGTTCATGCCAGCAAAAGCCCCTAATAAATTGATAGTTCTTGTTAATCACGCACGAGCTCATTGCAGCACATACTTACAAATGGCATTCATGCAAGACAACATATGATTATTCTTATGCCTCGATCTATAAGATTGAACGTTGGACTATTACTGTTTTCTTAATTTTTTTCGGCGTAGAACAACGAACAATTTTTGAAAATGATATCTTCTTCTGTTATGCTGGACGCGTATTTTCTTAGATAAAATTTGCCAGGATAACAGTAAATGAAGATGGACTTCTCAGTTTTTTGAGAGCTTTGGCCTCATCATTTCTGACATTCTTGAAGGTCTTGTAACTTTCAAAATTCTCTTGTACATCTATGTTCCTAAGTTACTTGTGTTCCCTTCCAGATTGACACCGAAAAGTAGGGTAGACGAGACTGAGAGCTATACTCTTGATGGTATACGAAACTCGTTAATTCGGCAAGAGGATAGCATTATATTCAGCCTTGTCGAGAGAGCCCAATATTTTTACAATGCGGAGACATATAATCCTGATGCTTTTTCCATGGATGGATTCCATGGATCTTTGGTTCAGTACATGGTCAAAGAAACTGAAAAACTTCATGCTAAGGTATATTAAATCTTTATTACAACCTTTGAGAATTGAGAACGCATGCATTTTCTGAAGCATATTCGATCAGGTTGGAAGATACAACAGTCCAGACGAGCATCCTTTCTTCCCTGATGACTTACCAGAACCAATGTTGCCTCCTCTGAAATACCCACAGGTAAAGTATTATATGTGAGATCCGTACCAGTAATTCTATCATTTTCCTCTCCACAAAAGAATATGTAATGAAATGCTTGTTCCAAAACAGCAACCAACAGAACTTATCAAACATTGCGTTGAAAATAAGTACATAGGGAAAATTGCACCATTGGTCGGCAAGCCTGAGGAGCCAGTTTGTTCTTAGGGAAACACCTCTCCTCTTCAAGTTTCTGGGCACCAGCTAAAGTTGAAAAAGAAAACCTAGCTTCACAAAGTTGGACATGTGAGGATTACATGACATTGTAATAGAGATTTGAACAGTTTGTCATTGGAAACTGTGAAACTGAAAAAATTCAACGACCAACTTGCTACTCGGGCAGTTAGGGATCACTAATGAAATTTCCTGTGGAAATTGTTGCATAGTAACAGGAAATGTAGAACTTGTCAGCTAGGTAAGTACATTCACATGCTGTAAAACTTTGGCCTAATCATGTGCATGCTAATTTGGATCTCTGTATCCTCCTGTTTTTGGACTTGTTTATAACCCAAACTCTGGTAAAACTGAATATCAATTAACTGGTAGTTTGGCATACACTTTGTTCCATTGACATTATTTTCCATGTAGTTGTGCTTAAACAGCACGTAAATTATTATAGGCAAACTGAAAGGGAAGTACTACTTGGTGGTGTTATTGAATTGAGAATGTGCACTTTTGCATTGTTATGAACATTCCTATCTATTGGCACTTTTATGTTTATCTGTCCTACCATTTATAATTTGGGTTGATCCCGACATGGGATAAATTCTGATATTCATACAGGTTTTACATCCTGCTTCAGATTCAATCAATATAAATGGTAAAATATGGGATATGTACTTCAGGGATCTTCTCCCCAGATTAGTTAAAGAAGGTGATGATGGTAACTGCGGATCAGCTGCAACTTGTGACACACTTTGCTTGCAGGTAGCATTCTAACTAACTCTTATCGGGTTAATCTGTTATCTGAACGTTAAAAATATATGTCATTCTTCTTAACAAATCTCAAACATAACTTAAGGACTCCGTACTTACCCAGATAATCATGTTTCTTGTAAATTAATCTCTTTTTGAACTTGAAACCTTCAACAGAAGCTAAGGGCGATCTAGTTTAGTCTTTAGAATTAATTAGATTTCTCAACTTTGCTTTATACTGCTGAATTCTTGCATGCAGGTTCTGTCGAAAAGAATTCATTATGGTAAATTTGTAGCTGAAGCAAAATTCCGAGCCTCCCCGGATGTCTATAAAGCTGCCATTAAAGCACAAGTAAATTGACTTTAGCTACTCTCGACTTGCACATGCTTCATTGAAATCCTTGTTAATTCTCATTAAGCATGTTTGCTAAGGTGGATTGGATAGTAATGGAGAGTATTGATAGAGAAAAATAAAAATAAAAAAATCCCTAAGATTATCCCGTCTAATTATTGTACTACTTACAAAACACGCACTTTGCATTTAGCCTTGTGCTTTACGCTAAAAACGAGTTTAAACTAATGCTGATTATCTGGTTATATTTCAGGACGAAGACCAATTGATGGATTTGCTAACATATCCAACAGTTGAAGAAGCAATCCAAAAAAGGGTCGAAATGAAAACCAGAACTTACGGGCAAGAGGTGACTGTAGACTTTGGTGTACACGAAACCGATCCAGTTTGCAAAATTAATCCAATTCTAGTTGCCGGTCTATACGGGGAGTGGATCATGCCATTGACAAAGGAAGTGCAAGTTCATTATTTACTGAGAAGGCTCGACTGAATAAAGCCGACGCACATGTTTCATGAGTTGAATTGAACAATATAATAAATAAAATTCAACATTTTGCTCTTCTTGTTGTTGGAATCGCGTGTCAATATCCTACACGTTTCAAACATTGACAAATGTCGAACATATTCTGACACGTATTGAAAAATATCACGTGACGTGTGTTGCTTTTTAGGTTTTTTTTATATGTATAAATCACACACGTTTGTGGACACTACAAATCGCAATAAGTGCTTTGAAAAAATAGAGGAAAATTAACATGCCGATGCGTGTTCGATGAAAAACGTCATCACAGGCGAGTGAAGTGAAAGAAGCTATCACCAGTGAATGCAATGGAAGAAAGAGATGAAGAGGGAGATTGCCAAACCATAAGCATTATTTTTACATTAACTGAAAAGGTAGTTGAAAGTTAAGCAGATTTTTTTTTTTTTTTAAATGAAAAATGGATCAACATTTTTTTAAATGGTCAATCCGTCGTTATTGAAAACAGATATAGCATTGAATTAATTGACCAATAAAGTTTTATTATTGAGAATAGATAATAGTATTAAAGTTTTTAATACATGTAGAATCATGTTAATAGTTCGTAACTATAATTTATTATTGAAAATAAATAATAGTATTAAAACTTTTAATATATGTTAGGCTTCTGTTTTAACCTTTTCATAGTAATGAAATTATGCTGATTTTATGATTTAATTTATAAAATGTTACAATATCCTAATTTTTTTTTAAAAAGTTGTAGCGACTTTTCTGTATCGTATCGTATATGAATCCTTCTTAGACTTTCAGTATTTTCCGATCCTCCTTCCTACCACACATGCAAGGAAGGTATTAACAAAAATCGTACTCGGAATTCCGTCTATNCTAATTTGCTCTTTATTTTAATGTTCTCCGGCATTTCTTTAATAATGGGATGCCACTACCTTTTATTAAAAATGATTAGAGCATGTTTGATTAATTCAGGTAAACTTTTATTTTTAAACATGTTTAGATAGTGAAATAAGTGAGGATATGGAGTGGCATGTCATTGAATGATAGATTGATTGATGTGCGAAGGAATGAGTTCGCTACTTGTTTGCTGCACAATACTTAAATTTTAATGAAGGTCCCTAATCTTTGTTCATTGTAGAACTTATATCTCCAATTTCTTCATTGTAGTTTTATCATAAACCTTCAATTAATTGACAAATCTTGTCGGATGGTGGGGTTCCTTACAAAAAATTTGTTATGAGGACATAATTAGACTTATTTGTGTCTCATATTCTAAAATAAGCACAATACAATAAAACCTTCAACAAAAAATATGTGTCTCGTTTCAAGCTAATAGAATATTTGAAAAGAAATATCATCAAGGACAATGTGAGTTAATTATTTAAAGATTAAGGATATTTAAAGATTAAGGATAAGAGTATGACGAAAATAGTTGCAAGTATAATAATGAGCAAAAATTGAAAAACTCCATTACAATTAAAATATAATGCAGCGAAATAAAAAAATACGATGGGAATATAATTAATTACCATTCTTTGTTTCCCTTTTCCATGTGGAAACTTAAGGGTTGTTCTCTTTGCCATTTTCAATCCGTTTTCTATTTTCGATTTTTCAAAATAGTGAAAACACATTTACTTATCTATTTTCAAAAAAGAATTTTCAAAAACGAGTTTAAAATTTATAAAGAAAATCGAAAACGACAAATATGTCGTTTTGAGTGTTTTCAGTTAAAATCAAGACAAAATTTTTAAAACGTGTTTTGGATGTTTTCAGTTTAACGTCACCCCAACTACCACCAATGCCACTGTCGCCACCGCAACCACCACCATCGCCGCCTACATCACACCACCACAAAAATCATCGTCGCCATCGCCACAACATCACCCCAACCATCACCACCGTCGCATACACCACACCACACAATCGCCAGATCCACCACCACAAAAATCACAAAAATCGCACAGAACTACCACCACCACCACCACAGCCACAACCTGCAGATCGCCATCGCCATCGCCACAACCAAACATTTAAAAAAAATCGCCACCACCACCGCATCCAACCACCGAACACCACGCACCCAACCATCGCACACCACCACCACACCCAAACCAACCACAGAATCAGAAAAGAAAAAAAAAGATGAAGAAACACAGAGAACAGTAGCGTCGCAGGGAGATCGGCGAGACCGCCGGCGATTGCAGGGAGCGCCTAGAGGTGGCAATGGGACGAGCCGAGCTGATGGTTCGTGACCAACGAGCCGAGCTTGATTTTTGGGCAAGCTCAACTCGTGCCCGAGCTCACCCAAAACGAG
>CAIGRB010056493.1:0-22593 GCA_903798255.1 Fraxinus quadrangulata
AAAAAGAAAAGTTCACCTTACGATTAGTGGTACCATCTGGCTCCACGATCCAACCAGCCTCGACACAAAGAGCTTTCAAGACTTCATTGTTATCTCAGTGTTTTGGCAGATTGTAATTCCCTTGTGCCCTTAACCCAGCATAAATCTTGGCTGCTATAGCTCTCCTCCTCCTCTCTCTCCTCCTGTTATTCTCCCTTTCTCTCCAGGATGGTTTCCTCCTCCCTGCACCGCCGCCGCCGGTTCCATCACCTCCTATACCACCAGCTCCTGAAGACGATGCTGATGATCCTCCAGCTTCCCACATCATTTTCTTGGCTTTCTCTTCCTAAAACACACACCCAAAAAATTAATAATATTTTCTCCCTCTCTGTGTGTGCGTATATATATGCGGGGGGTGGGATGGAGTGGGGGTGTGTAGGTAATAGTAGCGTATATTTCGGTTGCTCGGACAGCAGTACTCACGAGGAATACGCTCCCACTGCCTTTTACAAGTTTGGAAGAATCTGTATGTGTTCTGGGAGATCAATGTGCATGTATTTTGACAGATAAACTTCTTGGAGAGGATGTTTACAGTGTAATGCAATATACAAACATTTCCTGTCTGAGTGATTTTGAGTGGACCCGCCTGATTCTTTTGACCCTTTTGATTCAACAAATAAGGGGACTTGAGATTGGCACAAAGCCACAAAGTGAGGGTGTAAATCTATAAAGTGAACAGTTATTGTTGGCCTGGGATCAGAGAATATTTCATGGATAATTTGCAACAAAAGACCTTAAACTTTGAAACATTAGCAGACTTTTCCCAAATGTTTGATTTATTTCAGTTATCACCCTTACCTTTCCAAATATTGCAGATAAAGTCCTTTTAGACAATTTTCATCCATAATTCTGTCAGTTGACCAAAAATTTAATTTTGACCACATTTTTAACATTTAAAAAGGGACAAAAGAGTAACTTTTCATTTATAAAAAAAATAATTAAATAAAAAATAATTAACTTTGAGTCTCTCTTTATAATTAATCTCACCACAAAATCCTCTCTCACTCTAAATCTGCGCATACTCTTGGGTCACTTTGCCTCCTCTTTAAGGTGTTCAATAGCATGGCATATAGATAGACAAGTAGAATCTCAATTGCAGTCCTAGTTTCCACATTTTGTTAAAGAAAATATGTAGAGGAAAGGCCTTTCTTTCGGTCCTTCTGTTTGTAAGTTTCTAATAACCATGGAAACTTGATTCAATTTAAAAAGAAGTAAAGAAAAGAAGGGACTTTGAGTAAAAAATGATTTACCTTGTCAAGTAATGTAGCACTCGAAGTGTATTTTGATTTGCTTGCTGGACAGCCAAATTAAGTAATTTCATAAAATTGAAAGCAAATATATAGTAACATGAGTAACTGTACACCTTCACAGCTAGAATATCGACCTACAATCAAACGGAATTGAACATGGATTTTGGGTTTGAGGTGGGGGTGGGTGAGGATTGAGAGGAAGAAGACAATAATGTGTGTGTGTGTGTGTGTATTTTTTATTTTTTGTATTTCTTATTTTTGTATTTAATTATTTAATGTGATAAATGGAAAATTACTCACTTGCTCATTTTTAAAATATTAAAAACGTGGTCAAAGTTAAATTTTTTATCAAAGAATTATGGATGGAAACTGTCCAAAACGACTTCACCTGCAACATTTGGAAATGTTATGAATGAAAGCTGCAACAAATCAAATGTTTTAGAAAAGTCTGCTAATGTTTCAAAAGTCTGAGACTTGCTGCAATTATCTCAATATTTCTTGTCAAAAATTGAAATGAATATTTATTTGGGTCATAAACTACATATGTCAAGATAATATGATACCATTCTCAATTGAATTAAGCATCGTTTTTGTACATTCGAGACTATTGATTATTTTAAATATTGTTAAAATCAATGACAAAATTGTGTGATATATCATAGAGTGTAAATAAATATGTCAATCATTATGTAAGTGTAGCAAAATTGTTCTCAATTTTTGGCGCACTCGTAAGAGTGCGAGAAGCAATCGACTTCGAGAGTACTTGAATTTTTGTTTTTATTTTTTATTTTTTTTACGAAGTATGAAGGTGAGCAGGGAGGGAGGGTAGTGATAAAAGAAAAGGAGAAAGCTGCTAGAAAATCAGTCGGGCTCTAAAATCTCAGTATTGTTGTTGCAAAAGAAAGTCACAGGACAAGTATTTTTTCTTGAGCAAATTACATAAATATCAGGACAAGTTTATGATAATTATAGAGAGATCATCTCCATTTTAAGAAATTATTTTTTCTTATCCATATTGTTTTTTCTTTCTAATTTATACAAACAAATTGTTGTAATTATAAAAATAAAAAAAAATCTTTTTAATTAGAGTTATTTAATCTCAATATATTTTAAGGAATATTGATCTCTCATTTAAAAATGGACAAACAAAAATTGATTAATATATTTACTAAAAAGATCTAAGCTTTAAACCTATGATACCAACTTTTCTGCATTTTTAATATTACGATAATTAGTTTAATTTTCTAAACTCAATATATTATAAATTTAAAGAGTATAAAAAAAAGGATAGAGTAAGTGCTAATAAATCAAGAAATATAAAATACTAAATGAATTTTCAACTAGCTTTATTAAATTATTCAAAATTATTTATTTGTGTTGATTTGGAAATCATGTCAATCGTATTTAATAAAAAAAATTCATATTTAGTAATTTTATAACAATATTTATAATGTCATTGAAATTTTTACCTAGCTTTGTTAAATTATTCAAAATATTATTTATGTTAATTTTTTTTAATTATTTGTCAATCTTGAAAAAAAAAATCATATTTAATAATTTTATATTTTTATAACGGTATTCATAAAGGTATTTTTAAAGTAGAATATTCTCATTTAAATGAAAAGTATGAAAAATTACTTAAGAAATAAGAAAAGGAAAATACATAATTAAATAGAACGATATAACAATTTTAAAATGGTAAATAAATATATATTTACTTTTAGATGATGGTGTGGGATATCTGTTACAAAAACTAAACCTTAACGGAGATTTCTAAGATTTTTAAAATATGAGGAGTATCTATGTAATTGTCATAAACTTTAAGAAAAGGTTTATGCAATTTTCTCCTTTTTCTTTGTAAAGTGGGGCAGATTTTGACCAAAGTTCTCTCCTCGGGGTTTAACTGGTCAATCACCCAATCAGATGTTGCCACCTCACTAGGTGGTCCCCATCTGCAGCAGCGGATTCCACCTCATTTCTTGTTAATTTATGATTTTATTCATTTCTTTATGATGAAAACGCTCATATAAACAAGAATGGTAACATCGGAACAATAAACCAACAACAATGTATGAGTAACCAGTGTATACATGCAGAGGTTCAATGTGCTAACCTTAACAATAAAATAGTTAAAAAAAAAAAGTTACATAACAAACAGAATGTATCAGTTACATCACATGGATTGCTATGAAATTTGTAACAGAGTCAAAATGTACTGCAGGAAAAGCAAACTTACATATGCATCCAATTTACACACTACATGCAGCGAGAGAAGAAAGTTTGTCCCACATAGCCACCAGCCATTGCCCTTCTCACGTTCGATTCAAACATTTTTGGGTTCGATTCAAACATTTTTGGGTTCTCTCTCAACACGGCAGCTGCATCGGGATTGAGAGGATCCTCGTGATTTGGTTCCTGTGCATACAGAAGCTCTAGTTAGTGATAATAACAAGCCATGAATTTTAAATTTCCTTTGCACCCAAAGTAAAAATTACCGTGAAAAGGTGATACAAGCCATAAATAATCGTGTTTATGTTCAGCACAGGCTTCCAGTCTTCTCGAAGAATGTTAAGGCAGACATTTCCTTCCAAGTCAATGTTCGGATGGTACACCTGCAACGGGCACGTTTAATTTAATCACTGGAGCTTCGCTACATTAGTCAATAAATAGATTGAAATCCTGGGTGTGTTTACCTTCGTCTTGCACTTCACCTTTGGTGCCTCATGAGGATAGATGGGAGAAATTTGGAAAGAAAAATTAAAGGTGCCACCCCTGAAAATGAGCAACTATTCAAAGCACGTGGTGTGATGCAACTGTTAAGACCGTCTTTGGGGATAAAGCTTTATCCCAAAGGGCCTTATAATTCAAGTTTGTTAAGAAATTTCTTAATAAGGAACTATGATCATTCATAGTTATAAGTTTTGTAATAAATCTTCCATGTCCATTGTGGTTCACACTCCACGTCATTTCAAATTTCTAAGGTTTCATTTTTCTCCGGAAAACTGCTAAGGAAGCATTTATTTCGAAGCGATAGGGCTTGGAGTTCAGATTGATGCCTTGGTCCACTCCAAGATAGAAAGATACCAATAATGGAAAAAGACGAATAATTCAAATGTGCGATGCAAAATATATTATGACCAACGGTTGTGGAGTGAATTTAATTGATGTTATCAAGAGCTCCAGATTACAGCAAACATTAACAGGAAAGATTTTTTTTTTTTAAATACACAGGAAGCGTATCATCAGTACAAATCGGCAAGGAATAACATAAAATTTGGCAACCCATCTAAATGCCTAGAAGCTACAGCATTAAACCAAGCAAACAATGTCAAATAAAACAACTCCCTAAGCTGCTCTGTTGTCCGTGATAAGTCTTCATTAACAGGAAAGATATACTTACAGATAATATCCATCTTCAGGCTGGAGGGTAACTTCGAAGTTCATGAGGTCGTCCTTACCATTAGGGAACGATATGCTACATGTTTTGGGTAGATTTAGTTCGCTTATATCTACAATACCAGATAAGAGGAATAAAAGAAGATGTTATTTCTCAACTCCTCGAAATATGAAGAAAAGTGTAAAGAAAGAAAGAGGTAAGAGGGTGGCCTGTGGGGGAGGAAGCTTAAGGGTCACTTGTACAAAGTGCCAAACAGGAGCAAATTAAGGACCTAACAGCATGAAAAAACATTCTCTATGGGGGAAAGTACTTTTTTGCGAGGAAAAGAAAAGTGCTAAAACTCCCTTAAAAATAATTTGCAAACGCCGAAAAATTCTCAAAAATAACTCATTTATTACAAAATCAAGAGAAAAATACTTGCATAGGAAATGCCTAAAAAGGTTATATACAAGAACAAAATTTGTCTATAAATTAACATAAATTATAAGATCAGGGCCACATGGAAAGTTCTATAACAAAAGGTAGCATATTGAAGAATGAAGACAATGAAAGACAGTCACTAAGGAAGAAACATACCTGTTGGGTTAGAAAAGGCAATTGACAAAAATTAATTTAAAATAATATGTAAATGCTAAAATATAATCAAATTCTTCCCAAAAGGAGGCTTATATATTACTAATTTAATTCGTATTTACATAGGCCTTATTTAACCGCCTAATTTGTATTCTCGACCTAACATAAAATATTCATCTAGCAGCCACTATCTTCCCAGTATTGGAAGATTTTCTAATAATTTCAGTTTTTGACATAGTAGGATGCCTAAAAGAGTTTGCAGGAGTCATGGAATCATCCGGAAAAAGTTCGAGATGATCGACGGAGGAACACTAGCCGGAGCAGCCATGGACTTAGCGGAGACAGCCCTGAGCTTGTGGGCGACCTGGCTGCAGCATGCAGGTATTCCTACATGCTCTGGGTGCCGTCCCATATACGCGCAAGAACGCATGTTATTTCCAGGTTTTACCTTATTTCACATGGATTCAGTTATGCAATTATATTATGAATTGTTGGGACTTTTGTGATGGTTTAAAACTATTCGAATGGGTGTATTAACATCTATGAAGAGATTTATGCTTTAGCTTTTAATATATATGAAAATCTTGCATTCTTCCTCTTGTATTTTCTTCTCTTATTATTCTCAAGTTCTTATTTTCTATAAAACCATTCCTGGTGTTAGGTATATTGCAGAACCGGATATCAAAGACTGTCATATACATTCTTTCCATCTACGGTGTTCGGTTTGTTGTCGTTAGTGCATAAATGCCAATAAACATCTTTTTTTATTCCAATTTACCTTGTAGGCTTATTTGGATCCTGTGTGTACTCATTTGTAAGGGACAAATAAAGTTTTAAGGAGAGCACTATTCAGTACCCTGAAATCTACTGCAGAGCTGTTATTTCACGCCATTGTAAAGGAATCCCTTCTCCAGCACCCATTGCATAGATTTCTTTCCATATTGTATTTCGTCCTAAAGCATGTTAAAACGCAAATAGGAAAAAGAGCATTGACAAGATTTGTCAAAGGAAACAAACTAATTTTTTTTCTCTGTCCTAATGTCGGTTTTGGGTTCAACAAGACTCATTAAAGTAATCTACTATGACAGCAACGTCTCAGTAGAAAAGAAGCGATTAAAAAACTTTCTCCTACCGCATCATGAGAAAGCAATTTCCAGCTTTCAAGTCTGTACTTAATGCAAGCTGCAATACGTCATGAGTGAGCAAGTGTAGACATGCATCCAGCAAGAATACTAAATGAAGATTCATATGGTGCACGTGTCATGCTTTGTGGGGACGAAAAAATGATACCTGCCTACACGTGAGAGGGCATATTGAAGACTATATTTAAATGATATACATGTGATCCTCTATAATAGCTTAAGGTTTTAAATAGACTGGCTCAACATTGTATACTTTTAGCTTCAAGGTTATGGATGGATGTCATACCAGAATGCAGTATGTGTAACATCCCTTACTGATGGTGTTTTTAATGAATACATAAGATCTTTACAACGCTAGACACATAAGCATCCCTTTCTAATTTTGGTACACTAAACAAATATATAAATATTCATGAAGCATTGAAGCTTGTGCGTGTTTAATGCACGTGCTACCTTATTTCCCTCTTTGAGACAATTTGTAGCATGCAAATTGAGGAGATGTTTGATGGATATTATTGAGAAAAGAATGTATTTTAAATACTGATATGATGGGAAATATGTAGTTAAAAAGTAAGACAAAGTCATTAATGTGATTAAAAATATTATTTTATTGAAAAATGTGTGATTGAAAATGAATTTTGAAAGAATGTGTGTCAAACAGGGGCTGAGTATGAATTTGAAACATGGAAACTACTTTCTCATTGAGTGGTAGATAAAATTATTTAGATCACCTTTGTCTTTCTGTTTTGTAGTCATATAAGTTTTTTCCAATGAATATCTTAAAAATCAAGAATTATAAAATTTCATTTCTTTCCCAGGTCATGGACATATATGTTTCAATGATGTTATTTTTGGCATCAACAAGCATGCAACGGACTGAAGTAATGAAGATGCTTTTAATAGATTGTAGAGGGACGGATGAATTACACCTGACACAGAACATTGATCAATTCTAAAATTTTCTGAATGGAGACTGATTTTTAATTTTTTGCACGAACTCCAAAAGCAAAGGTGTGTTCTGACAAATGTCATGGTTTATTTAACTCTGGCACGAGGGCACCTTATGCAATTCAAGACCAATTCTTTTTCCGGTTTCAAGCTATTAAATTAATGGAGTTTTTATGGAAATATTGGAAAAAATTATGCACCAAGAACCAGTGTATATTTATTTTTCTCAAAAAAAAATGTCACCCTTGAAGCTCTCTCTATCTATTCATTATGGCCAAGTTTGTCTGTAATTAGAAATACAATTAGCACGTGTTTGTTTCCCATTACTTAAGGTGGAAAATGCATTTTTTGACCCTTTTTTTCAAAGAAGTGGGTCCCATTGCGAGACAAAATTGTCAACAAAGGCAGCTAATCCTTGTTGCAACGGTAAGAATTGGAACAAAATCTCGTCTTTACTAAGAATATAAAGATTTGTATTCAAGTTCTCCACTCTGGCCGAACTTGCATGTTGTTGAAGTTAGAGTTATTAACAAACTCTAATTCAAGTAGCATGGGATTAGGATACATATAAATTCCTCCACCCCCTTCACTACTTGGCTGAAATTAGTTAAAGATAAACTCTAATTTTCAAATAGTGAATAACATGCATTCAAAAAGCATCCGTCAAGTATGACAACTGAAGACTTATCATGGCAACTCTTGTACTCAAGCAGATGTTTATACCCACATAGATGGCAACAAGTGTCCAGCCTACATGACCTGGCACGAGTCAAATGGCAATCTGGAAGGTGAAATTGAAACACGACATATGTTTGACACTTGTTGACTACTACTTTGCCAAGCCTTATCATCGAGGTCCACAAGAGGCCAAGAAGGCATTAACTAGAAAAAGGTGGTGTGCAGACTCTCATAAGGAGAAAATGACCTACAAGAATAGCTAAGTCAATCTATAGACAATCAGATAGCCTAAAAGTCAACCTGATTCCTGCTCACCCTTCTCAGTGAAAGCCTAATCAAGTCCAGAGGTTGAGCAAGCTGGCAGTACCATATAAAACACTTCAATTTCGCAAACAGGGAATCTTGATTTGACATTAGCTCATCCAGCACACCAGTTCAGTGCCATGTTCACTTGAGGTACCAACTAACAATACTTTCAAGCATTCTAGAGAGTGAAAGTTGTCCAGTCAAAGACACCTGTTTAGGACATTTATCCACTCCTACTTTGCTATCCTGAGGCTATCCAGTCCATGTAGAACAATGTTGAGACACTAAACACCCTAGAGAAAATTTGCCAAATCATTCTCTCAAGTAAAATACCAAAATTTACTAGAGCACAGTGTCATAGTCGATTCATTCCTCACTTTCTCAAAACTGGAATGGGCAGGCAAATTCAAAAGTGGTTTGTTTTGGAGAATTTAAGCAGCTTTCAAATCTCTTCAGAGAAAAACAATGATAGGTGACATCAACTAGCACTAAATCAGTGGTCAAGTAGAGTTTTTAGCAGAATGAAAGTCTGTATGGACAGGAAGAGATGAAAAGAGAGTAACTTGGCTGTTGACGACAACAACACTCCAATATCATTTTTGTTCAGTGCCGCCATTTAAAGTTCTTTGATTTATGATACGTGCCAAACAAACAATCTGGTTGCTGCATCAGATTAAAGTGGAGAAGTGGATGGTGCTGGAAGTGGAAACATGGATGAATTAGTCTAGTTAGTTGTCAGTTTGTTGTTCCTTTAATATAGCCATGATTAGTTTAGTGGGTTGCTTGTTTCCTGATTATTAGAATAGTTTATTCATTCTAGCCGTGTGTAAGACTATTATAAATAGTCAGTAGCAGTGTTAATAGAGAGGGGAGTTAAAAAAGAAAAATCCAAAAGCCTCTTCCTTTTCTTCTCTGTTAAATTGAGCATTAACAGTTCAGTTCTTCTCATCTTTCTATCTTTTCTCTGTTATCTTCTCCATTTCTTCTCTGACTAAATTTAAACCTATCAATTTATTCTCCATTTCACGCCTTTATGGGATTGGAAATTTCACACTACTGTAGCATAAAAGCAGCAAAAAGCGATGAAGATTTCACTGACAATCCCATGCTGAACTTTATCAGATCACCACGAGGTTATTAGGCAAATTCTCCCTCTTTTATTTCTTTAACGCACAATATCTGGTGGCATTTCTCATTCAAAAATATATTAATTTATCCTATTTGTTTATTCTGCAACATCGGTCAACAGATTAAACTCTTCATTCATACAGATTTCTAACCTTCTAAAGTCTAAACATTCCTCTTTACCGATGATAACAAATACCTTTATGAAGACGTAACTCCCCAGCACTTTGCTTCTTGACTGGAGGCTTCCCATTGGCATTTTCAGCAAGTTCTCTCTGCTTTTCCTTCACTTTAAACAACTTAATCATGGTACCTACATACTTAATAATGGTAATGAGTATAATATTTAAAAGAATCCTCAAAGAAATAAAGAAATAAAGAAAAACATCTACAGCCATCTTCGTTAAGAGATAAACATAACAGATAAAGCACTTAGACAGCTAACGGATTACTGTGTAGAATTGCTGAGAAAGAACTAAATATTTGCCATTCAATCAGGACTAGTTCACCATAAATTTAACCAGCACCATTTTCAAGTGTAAATTTTTATCCTACAGAGGAGGTATCACGTGTTCCTGATGACAGTAAAGATATATGTCACTTGTACAGACAATTAGAAAACTGAATCTGCATATACATAATTAAAAAGCAAATACTGGCAGGATCAACCCTTGAAACAACAGCGCAGAAGAATGTACCATTTACCAAACAACAAAAGATAAATTCGTATGTTCACTAGACATCACTCTATATAAAAGAAAAAAGCTGTTTTGCTTAATTCGCTATAATTGCTTTTAAATCTCCTTGATTTCTTTATTTTTCTATCAGTAATACCCCAGTGGACAGAGTACCTAAACAAATGAGATTAATATCATTAACAACACAGGGGCATACATCCCTTGCACATGTGAACAAAACCATATAATGATATAAAAGGTCTGTCTGATCTTTTTCTTTTCTAACTTTTTCTTTAATTCTCTCATACTCTATCCTTATAGGCTGTCTCTTTTATTTGTACCCACAAGATCTATCTACTTATCCACCTCTCATTTCTATCTATTTATAAATTAAGCCATTCCCAAACGGAGGCCAGAATCCATTTCCAGTGGTCTTTCTTAAAGAAATCCTTTACAATAAATAAATCATTGGTAGAAATACAATATGTTAAGTGGCATAGAATAAGGCAACAATTTGGAAGTCGTGAAAGATTACTGCATCCTTGAATGCAATCACTTCTAACTCGAAGTTTGAGTCTCCAATTTTATGCTATGGAATGCATGATATTTTTCTAAAACAAAATTGACAAATACACCTTACCTCAAGCCTGATTAATGAAGCATGTAGTATATAACATTGAAAGGAACAAAAAATAACCAAGAAAGAAATGCCATTGCAATGAAAGTTCACAATAACTAAAGATCTATGAAGTAGGAAAATATAGCAATAAGCAGTCTAAGCAAAAAACTAGACCCTAATCAAATTCAGGTTAGCAGAAGTTGATTAATGATATTCATTGCTTTTTTTATTTTTTTTTCATGCTCAAAGTTTTATCCTTCAACATTGTAAATTGTAAAGGAGAGTAAAATTCCTCAAGTTTACCTTTATGCACAAGAAGAGCACACATAAAGAACCTAAGAGTAACCCAAAAAAATTTCAACAAATAATTGAACCATCGAAAACCCTGAATAATTACAGTCTACAGAAAACCAAAAAAGATACAGGGACAGGAGCTAAACAAAATTAAGCTAACGATAAAACAATCTGATAACAAAGATAAAACGATCTGATGAAAAATCAACAGCAAACGCATACGGAGATTAATCTAGGTATAAATACAGTACGAATACATCAGAAATGCATATTTGAATTTAAATAAGGATGCGTGAAACCGTACCTGCTTGATTAAAGAAACCACAAAGAAGCTAAGGCTGTGTTTTGAAGAGAAGAGTGAGATGGAGAAACAAAGATTCTGAATTCTGAAAGCGAGTGTACTTTCAAGTTCAAAATAATGAATTTAAAAAGCTCCTCTATGGTACAGCTATATACATTATTATGTACGTAGAGTTATACATAATCAGACGCTCCCCCAATAGGAGGTCGCCAACTATTGATTATGTGATCTTTATGAATCATGCTACGTGTACATAGCATGTCCTAGTATTTTTATTTTAAATTTTAAATTAGAGATAATTGCAGCAAATTCTCAAACTTTTCAATTTTTTGCGTACTTTACTCTAATATTTGATTTGTGTCAGAGGGGGTCCCAAACTTTTAATAAATATACGATGGAGGTCCATCTGGACGAAATCCATCCAAATCACCGTTAGTCAACCTGGAAAAAAAGAAAGAAATTTTGACCATTTTAATTAAGGGCATTTTCGTCCATGCAATAAAATCCCTCAAATACACAAAATCGTTGGAATGTGAACAGTTCCAAGACATTGCTTTTTCACGTAATAGAGACAGGGAGACGAAAACGGTTACCCAGCACAATGTTTGAAAAAAAACCCATGAATCCTATGAAAAAGATGACAATATTGCTTGCATATACGAGGCCATCTTCCCCGAACCTATGTACAGTGAGTATTGTTGTGTTTTGAAATTTCTGAAAAAATCGATACTCTAGAAGCGTCGAAGAGTTGCATGAAGTGCAATTTTCTCAATTTTTTACTATTTTTTGGAGTTTCATGGAGCATAAGCGGTCTAATCGCTGTTATTTTATATTGTGCATTCGTAATGTGTGACTAGGGTTTGAAGTAATAATAATCATTTGTATTGAACTTGTTTTATAGGGGAAGAATCAACTTGTTTCACCATAAAGTTACACTATGACGGTTTATTATTCGTCAAGTTGCGAAATTTTGTGTATGAGCATGTGAAGGTAGCATATCTGGACTATGTCAACCCTGATTACTTTAATAAATTTCTTCTAGACAATGCATTGAAGATGTTGGGATATTTTGAGCGAATGAGATATCTTTATAAGGTTGAAAAGAGAAGATTCAATAAGGCATCATTTTTGCTGGTGAGGGATTCTGACTTCATGAATATAGTTAAGTTGCTTGGTAGGAAGCGGATTGCGGAGTTGTAGTGTTTGCCTGTGGTTGAATTGCTAGAATTGTCATGGGATGACAAAGTAGGGCATGATATTTCAGTTGTTGATGTTGAGACATGTGAGGTTTTGTAGAAAGTGAAGGAAAAGGGGGAATTAGATGTTGTACAATGAATGCATACAAGGTGACGACTCGTATGTTGTGGATGAAGTTGAGAGTGCCAGTGAAAGCGGTGAAATGGAAGTGGCCACAGATGTTGATTGGTCTGAGTACATTGATGAGTTATATGCAAATGAACTTCACGTGGCTGGTGAGGCGCAGGATGACTACATTGATGATGTTCTTATTGTTGATGTTGTAGTGCCTGATGTGGTCCTCCCTGCTGATGAAACTTTGGAGCCTGATGTGATTCCCCATGATGAAGAAAATGTGGTGCCCCTGCTAACGAAACTGTGGAGACTGATGTGGTGCCACCTTTTTTTGAAGATCTTGTGGGCCCTCCTAATGCTCAAAATGTGGAGCCTAATGCGGTGCCCTCCTCTCTTTATGAAGATCCTTTGGTCCCTCATGTAGAAGAAACTGTGGACACCCCTGATGCTGAAAATGTGGAACTTGATGTGGTGTCCCCTGCTGGTGGAGAATACAAGTTTCAAGAGGGACTCATAGAGGAGTTCAGTGATCCAGATTATGATCAACCTGAGGATGCAGCTGCAGATGACAGTGAAGAAGACGTGTTCTTCAAGCTGACTGAACATCTGGATATTGGTGCAGATGGTGATGAAAATCAGGACAAAGCAGGCGGTGATGATGGAACAGATTATGAGGACTCGGATGATCTCATAAGCATTCATAGTGATCCTGAAGAAGGTGACTCAAGCACTAGGAATGATGTTTGGTTTAACCCCACGAATGACATGCAAGATCCCAAATTCCAGATAGGTAAACATCTCATTCAACTTCGTACATGTCTTTTTCTACAATAATGGGATACCTTAGACAATTGATAAGATGTAATCTATACAGGAATGAAGTTTGACAACATAAAGACTCTCAGGGATGCGGTGATACAATATTCAGTGAAGAATGCTAGGGACATCAAATATGTAAAGAATGAAGGAACCAGACTCATAGTGAGGTGTGTGGACAACTGTCCATGTGAGTTGTATGCCTACCAGCAGCCTGATAAAAGCTTTAGGATTAATACATCGAAGGATGTGCACACATGCACAATGGTGTGGCAAAACAAAAGCGTTCCTAGCAAAGAAGTAACTACGTAAGTTCGGATCAGATCCGAATTTGTCAATGAATAGCTTTATTGAGACAGTAAAGGAAGAATGCATGTATGAGATATCGAAGCATCAATTTTATAGGACAAGGGCGAAATGTTTAGAAGTTATCAATGGTCTTGTATCAGCGGTATAAGATACTATGGGACTATGGTGAGGAGGTCAAACGTACAAATCCGAGCAATACAGTTAACATTGAAGGTTTGGGGCCTACATTCAAGAGATGTTACATATGCTTAGGGGCTTGCAAAGAAGGTTTCAGAGCTGGGTGCAGGCCTGTGATTAGTTTGGATGGATGCTTCCTAAAGAGTGATCAAGGGGGGCAGTTGTTAGCTGCAATTGGAATTGATGGGGAGAACTGCATGTTCCCGGTGATTGGTTTGGATGGATGCTTCCTAAAGAGTGATCAAGGGGGCAGTTGTTAGCTGCGGTTGGAATTGATGGAGAGAACTGCATGTTCCCGGTTCCATGGGCTGTGGTGGATTCTGAGAACAGAAGTAATTGGGAATGGTTCATTCAGCTTCTGACAAATGACATTGGGATGAACAATAGCAGAGCATGGACCTTCATATCCGATAAACAGAAAGGATTGGTAGACTTCCTTAACCTCTTCTGCAAAGGTGCTGAGCACAGGTGATGTGCAAGACACTTGTATAGCAAACCTCACATTGATACATAAAGGCCTCACTCTGAAGACTCTATTCTGGGCTGCAGCTAGGGCAATTACTGTGCCAAAGAAGATGACTGCGATGAATGAGATGAAGAATTTGAATGAAGATGCCTTCAATTGGTTTAATGATAAACCTGCCTCGCAATGGACCATATCACATTTTCAAGAGAATTCAAGGTGTGATATCTTGCTTAATAACTTGTGTGAGGCCTTCAACTCTTCCATACTTGTTGCAAGAGAAAATCCTATTATCTCGTTGTTGGAAAAGATTAGGTATCAGCTCGTGATGAGGATGATAACAAAAAGGGAAGCAGCACAAAGATGGGATCATGCATTTAGTCCAAGAATTATGAAAATAATTGAGAAATACAAGGTAGATGCAAGATATTTGAAGGCAGATTACGCGGGTATGCAGAAGTTTGAGGTTAGCAACAGAGATGGAATGAGATGGAGTGTCGACTTGGCAAGACGGGAATGTGCTTGTCGAAAATGGTAACTATCTGGAATCTCATGTGCACATGCAATCTCCAGTATGCTTTCAATGAACATTGGCATATACGAATACATTGATGCATGCTACACCAAAGAAACCTATCTCAGAACCTACAACCCAATCATCCAACCAATTTCAAGTCCTGATTTATGGCCAGAGCTTGGTAGACATCCTCTTAATCCACCAAAAAAAAATGAAAACAGGTGGGCAAACCAAAGAAGAAGAGGAAATGGTCCCAAGTTGAATCACCTGCGGGAACTAAATTTGCCATAACGGGTATGAAAATGACATGTAGGAGATGTGGGAGAACAGACCATAACAAGAGAACATGCACAAATGTCCAGCCTGTAGATGCCAGCTCCCAGCCAGGTTCAATAGCAGATGTTGGTTCGCAATCACAGCCTACGAAATCACAAGGCAAGAGAAAAATATATACATCCAGCCAGGCAAAGACACAGGCAAAGAAGAGGGGGAAGGAAAAAAAAACCTAGTTTCACTGATGTCTGTTGATAGATTAGATTGGTTTTGTAGTGTCCAAGATCTTTTGCATGAAACTTTTGATTATGATGTGTTGACATGTTAGACCCATTTTGTAATGTCCATATTCTTTTGTATGGGACTTTTGATGGTGAAAATGAATGTTCAGCATTTTAGTCATTTAATTCGCTGTTATACTTCCCATGTACTATTTTATTTTGTCGAGTTGACCTATATAAGGTCATATCTTTGTGCACAACGTTCTGAAAATGTTAAGGACCTAAACTGCAACTCATTCAGATGTATGGGACTTACGCCGTAACTAGTTTACAATGTTTAGGTCTTTCAATGCAACGAGTGGAAACGTTTGGGATTGTATCTAATATTTACAGATAAGGTTTGGGACCATGGCTCCACCATCTCGGAAACGTTTTGGAAACAAAGTTTTCCTCTCATTCTGAGCCAATCATTCGCAGCCAAAAAAAAGGAAAAAAAATGGGAAGAAAGAAATATCGAAGAATTGTTACATATTAACAAATTTTTTCCATTACCACAGAATAAGTTGGGGAATGAGACTACACGATTCATAACACACAAACCCACGTTAACAACACATAAACCCAACATCCTAGCTGAAAACCTAGCTCAGATCTAGGTACAGACCCATTTCACGAAAAATTCACATACAAATCCAATCAGTCAAGTCTTCCACGCACTACGACTTTTAGAACTGAGGGTGTTTATTTCAGCTTCCATCTCCCTCCTAATCCGTAAAAATCCAGGGATCAGCCGTTTGGATCGTGCACACATTGGCGAGTCACACTAGTTCAAGAAATTACTTCAACCCTCATTCGACGCCGTGGACAGCTGATAAACCTTCTTCCTAGGTTCAAGTTCGTCCATGAAATTTTCATCTCCACGAGGAACCCACATCTACAGACGATCATCTCCATCTCCTCTCTGAAAAGTTACTGGCAATTGAGAGAGGGGGGGGGGGGGGGGGGGGGGGGGGGGGGGGGGGGGGGGGGGGGGGGGGGGGGGGGGGGGGGGGGGGGGGNCAATGATGTAGTATGAAATGCAGGAAAATATACAGTAAGTTGAACAATATTTGAGGGATTTTACTTAATGGACGAAAATACCCTTCATTAAAATGGTCAAAATATCTCCTTTTTTTATTTTTCAGGTTGACTAACGGCGATTTGGATGGAATCCGTCTAGATGGACCTCCGCCATATATTTATTAAAGATTTGAGATCTCATCTGACACAAATCAAATGTTATAGTAAAGTGCACAAAAAATTGAAATGTTTGAAACCTTTGCTGCAATTATCCCTTTAAATTATTACAAACAAATATTGGTTAATCAACATAAATCGGGGCTTTCTTTTTGACAAAATTAATACTGGATTTTTTGGCCCAATATAAATTGGGCCTTTCTTTTATACAAGAAGTGATGTTATTGAGATGAGATTTTTTGGTTAAGGGAGGCCCAGACCCAACTGAAATTTGAGGCACCTTTTGTATAAATGGTTTATGAGGAAAAATCATAATTACCATGCTTAAGATGATGTTTGTTTATATCTAAATTTGAGAATGTTTTTATAATCAGGTCATATTTTAAAATTTTTTAAAGAACAAAATTGATATTAATTTATTTATATAAGACACTTAACATTTTTTGGTGTAGATTAAAATCAGATTTTTAGTAGTTTGGGATAGAAGTTCAAATTAATTATTAATTTTGATTTGATTAAAATTTAGATTTTATTTCCTAACAAACAAACAGAGGTTTAATGTGTCGTGAATTAGTTATATTTAAGGAAAGCGTGATATATAGAGATAAGAGTTTCTCTCACATATTCCACCCTTTAGTTCGACAAGATAATTACTTCATCTCCATATTCATTCATGTGATCGTGCGTGAAGACAAACAAAATGGAATTGTGGCTTCATCGATTAAATTTTTCTTGTTTTCCCGTCGCAACAACGTAGGGATGTCAATGAATCGAGTGTCAAAAAGAGTCGACTTACAATTTTTATTTTAATAACGGTAGCCTGCTACTGTAGGCTAGCTTTTAATTATTATTATTTTTGTAGACTCGGTTCGTCATGAATCGAAAATGGCCCATGTGGCTCGTCGGGTCACACGGGTTGGCTCGAGCCGAGTGAGCCAGGTCAAGCCACGGGCCGCCTAAATCGACGAGCTAAATTAACACCCTACAACAACAATCTACATGAAGTTGAGGGATTTCGTGACCAACAAAAATGCATCAAATGTTTGGAATTATATTGTGCAATGTCGCTTTTTGTGTGACTTTGTTTTCCTCCCGAAACTTGTGACAAATATATGTACAGTTGATATAGTCCATTATATATCTCTTTCTAAAATTGTGTCGAATGTGACCTATGTTCCACCGGATATCTCGTTATCGGAATTGTGCCAAATGTATAAAATTTGTCACATTGAATATAATGTACCAATAGCATATCTGTGTCAACTATATTTGTGACATCAATTTTATATAATGTTATTTTGTGATTTCTTTTCAGTTTTCACCTGAAAGTTGTGAAAAGGTTTGGAGAATGGGTCTTGGTGACTTCTTTTCTTCCAGAATGATGAGGATGAAATTTTTTTCATCAAATCATAGCAAATATGATGAAGACAAAAGGTTACTCTCTTTACATGACTATAAAAAAAGGAAAGACACGAAATTAGTGAAAATTAAGATAATAATGTCAAGTTATAAGGATTTGTGAAATTGAAAAATCAAATACTAAAAATATATTAAATTGTGATTCAGTTTCCATGATTGTGCTAAAAAAAAGTGAAAATTAGTTGAAAAGAAAATCGTTTTAGGCCGTCGGAAGATAGAAGTTGAATGCCTGACTTTTTGTCAAGAATAAAACTGTTCTACTAGAAAATATTGCCGTGGAACCCGTTTTAATAAAAAAATTTCCAAAAAATTGTGAGCCCTCTCCTTAGTGTGAGTATTCTGTCAGTCTGCGTGTTAAAAATTTTCTAGCAGTATAGCAGCTCTCTTTTGTCAAAATTCATTTCCATACTATGATATTGATGTCATAATGTTTATTTAATATTATTTGTCACTTTTTTTAATATTTATCACTTTTGAATTGCTGTTACTTTTTTAGTCTGTCTGTCATTTTTTTTTTTTGAACTTGTCACTTTTTTTATTTTTTGTCACTTGTTTTGAATTTGTATCAATTTTTCAAATCGTCAATTTTTTTAAAATTTCCGTCACTTTTTTTTATCATGTTCTCTCTTTTTTATTTGTGTCACTTTTTGGAGTGTAACATTTTTTTTAAATTTTTGCCATTTTTTTTTATTTTTGTCATTTTTTGAGTGTTAGTCATTTTTTTATTTCTGTCATTTTCATAAAGCATTTATTTAATATTAGTTCACTTGAATTTCATTTTAATTGTATCTTTTTTTTTACTTTTTGTAGGATTAGGATTTAATGATCTTTCAACAATATTGGTTTAAATTAAAAGGCTACACGCGATCAATTTGTAACAGAATGTCACATTTTCACATTTTCATTTTTGCAAATACATTAGATGTATCAATTAGATTGATTCAAAGAAATATGAATTGAATGCAAAACTAAACTAAGGTTTGAATTCATATATTTAAATTTACAGAAACACACATATAAATAGTTAATTGCTCCAATAAAATATTGTAACTTTTTTCAGAGTTTCAAGTTCTCATTTTTGCAACACCTTGTATGCATAAATTGAATTGATTCTAAAAAATATGAATTGAATACAAAAATAAAACAAGATTTAAATTCATATATTTAAATTTTCAAATACACACATGTGTATCTAATTAATTGCTCTAATGAGATACTACGATTTTTCATATCATATTCTCATTTTCTCAAATGCCCTGGATGCATTAAATGAATCGATTTGATCTAGTTAATTGTTCCAATGAGATATTACGATTTTTCATATCATATTCTCATTTTCTCAAATACCTTGGATGCATTAATTGAATCGATTTGAAAAAAAATAAATATGAAATGGATGTAAGATTATAACAAAGTTTGAATTCGTATATTTAAATTTTCAAAAACACACACAAACACTGTAGATGCATCAATTGAATTAATTCAAATAAATTAAAAAAACACACGTTTGGTTGATTACTCCAGTGAGATACTATGACCTTTCATAGAGAAGTGACAAAAAGTCACTTTTTCACATTCTCATTTCACAAACACTTTGGATACATCAACTAAATTGATTCAAAAAAAAAAAAAAAAGAATTAAATGCGAGATTAATACAATGTTTAAATTCATATATTTAAATTTTCAGAAATAAACACATATGCATCTAGTCAATCGTCCCAATAAGATACTGCGAATTTATTTATTTATTTTATAGAAAAGTGTTCGCCTTCTCATTTTCACAAGCACTTTGGATACATCAATTGAATTGATTAAAAAAATATAGGAATTAAATGCAAGATTAATACAATGTTTGAATTCGTATATTTAATTTTTCAAAAATACACGTATGCATTTAGTTAATTGTTCCAATGAAATATTGCAACTTTTTCAGAGAATGTCACTTTTTCATATTCTCATTTTTGCACACACCTTGAATACATCAATTGAATTGATTCAAATTTAATTTTTTATATATATTAATTCAATCAATTTCCTCTCAACATAACAATATTATTTTCAAATAAATTTTTCAGCTACAATAGCAAAAATTGAATTTTAGTAACTCATCACTATTAATTCATAGTTGAATTTTCATGTATAGAAAGTTTGGATGAAAAAAAAACAGAATAACGAAAGCGGGAAAAAAAATATGTTTTATATTTGTCTCACATTTGACGAAAAATGCATCTAAAAACAAACAAATACCTCAAAAACATCAAATTCATAATTAAAATTGCAACATCTTTTAGCAAAATGGATTATATTGATAATTTATCCAAAAAAATGAACTTTTAATTTGTTTAGGAGAATGAAATTAAAAATAACAGATGAAATCATTATTGAAAATTGAAAAATTGCATTTGAAAACTTTCATAAAAATCATAAAATGATGAGCAACTTTTAAATTTTGTCAAAAAATAACGTACTTGAAGGTTTTAAATTATGAAAAGAAAAGGTTACCAGTAGGTTGGATATTCTACGATCTGTGCATTGCCTTAAAATCGTAAATAATAAGGTTTATAATAATTTATCAAAAAGTCCTTACTTTTTAGTGTATTTGTGCAATTTCCCCTTCATTTTTTTTAACATGCCATTTCCCCGAATGATTATATTATGCGCTAATTTAAAATAAATGTTCTATTTGCATAAATCATCCAAAATTTGTCTAAAATAAATGGACACGATCAATGTCGCATATGCATAGTCACACATTTTCTATAAAATTACTGTAATTAATAGAATTATGTCGTTTGAAAATAACTATTTGTTCGTTAAAACTTTGAAATTGCATCCATAGAAGTTTTATAGCACCTTTACCCGGATTGAATCTGGGTCACCACATGACAGGCCGGGGATATTCACTACCCTACCACCTGGTACTCATCATCATACTACAAACACCTTGTTGAAGAAAAATGTTTATATTTAAATTTAATTATTCTTTATCTTAAACTTTATCACTCATTTTTCGTACATTACCATTTCATCAAATAAAAAAAAAAGGAATATTAATATTTGACTAATGCATCACTTTTTTTGGGTCAAGGAATGAAACAAAAGAGCAGTCATACCTTGTAAATTTTATGCTCAATTCAAGTACCTTTAATGAACACCCCCACCAAAGAGAATTCTTTGCATTTGTTTACATATTTTTAATTACCTTGATTGCTTGCATCAATAATTGCAAATGTGTAGTAGATAAACAGTTGCATACAATATTCTGTCGGTGTTTGACAAGATTTCTACTTTTTTGTGGAAGATTTTCCTGAAGAAGTTATCTTAAGTTAGTTTCCTCTAAAAGCTCTTCAAATTAGATAAAATATTTTCAAAAAATTATTCAAACACATTTAAAAACAATTTTTGACTTTAAAAAAAAAAAAAAAAAATCTACGAAACGAGGCTTCTCAAGTCTCAACTATTGAGGCCAAGCGTGTTTGATATATATAAGTTAATTAAAAAGACAATTTGACCAGCTTCTTAGCCCTACAATCTATTCCATTGTCACAAATCCTATGCTTAATTAGCAATGTTGTTACCCCCATTAAGTCTCCATAATGGGATTCCCCCTGTCATCAAGAGAAAATCAAAGATTCAGTCTTTCTTTTGTCAAAGATTCATATTTTTATCCCACATCGTGGGGTTTGCTTTAGACTTTAGGTCACCTAAAGGGTGACTCACTTAATATTTATATATTGTAAAAAGAAAAGACCTCTCCAACTTAGCTTCGATATAGGGCAAGCTGTTATTATTCCAATATAATAAATTTAAGGGATAATTGCAATAAAAATTTCAAACCTTTGAAACACGAGCAATTTTTTTTCGAACTTTTGATTTGTTGCAGCCGTCACCCATAGCATTTCCAAAGGTTGCAGGTGAAGCATTTCTGGATAGTTTCTATCCACAATCCCGTCAATTGACCAAAAATTTATCTTTGATCACATTTTTAATACTTTAAGAAGAGGCAAAAGTGTAACTTTCTATTTATCGCAATCGTCTTCTTCCTCTCACCCTATGATCATGCCCTAGAAAATTAGACGATTTCAAGTCTTCTCTAGTGCAGCCGCCGGAGATCTATGACGTTCCCCATTCAAATCTAGAGCGAATTTAAACAGTTTTGAAGTAAAATTTCACCAAAATAAATCCTAAACCTAACCCGTAGCTAGTGTGTCGCAAGATTGAAATGCAGAATCCTAACTCTATATAGAGTAGATTACAGCATAGGATACAATCTCTGCGATATTCTCTCACAAAATGTGCCTTTTGTGTGTGTGAGAGAGAAAATTGTACAAATTTTAGTGCAATTAAGGGTGGGCATGGTAAAGTTTCAGATACTGTTGTAGAGTAGAAGCTCTTTTTTTAGTTTTTAATTGGTGGAGTTGGAGGTGGTTGAATGACTGATTTTGGGTATGAGGTGGGGGAGGGGGGAAAGGAAGAAGATGATTGTGTTTTTTTTTTTTTT
>CAIGRB010056500.1:10977-35786 GCA_903798255.1 Fraxinus quadrangulata
TAATTTTACTAAAGGGTAATATATTGTCACCACTTAATGAACACACCGTTATGAAACTAGAAGAACAAGAAAGAAATATAAGAGAAGAAATAGAGATAATCAAATTCAAGTGTTTATTTCATATCAACCAAGGCTCCATATTTATAAGGTTTAAAATGAGAGTTACAATCAGAGTAAAATATACTCGTTTAGAATATATATGACCTATTTAAGTATTCTGACAAGACCAAATAAACATCAACAATTATCTTATAAGTTTACAACACTATCTCTTGGATGACTATTTGTATAACAACTACCTCATTAAAAACTAGTTTGGCAAAAATTCAGTAGGATAAAAGTACCAAATAAAGGAAAATATTACAAATAATTATATAAAAAAAAAATTGGAGTAATAATGTGTTAACTTGTTAAAACCTTGTCAAAAAAATTCAATATGACAAAATTTGAATTAAGGAAAAAGATTACAATTGCTCATCTGATTTCAATAAATGAGAAATCCTTATACCGAACCATATATGTCTTGTACGTCAATATCTTTAATATTACAATTTCTGATGAAATATGTATCATGTTGTCTTGTATAATTTTTAAATAATATCATATTTATATATGATATTTATCAATCTTTGATGATTGTAGAACATAATGATTTGAAAAACAGCTCGTTTATCTCTTCAAGAGTCATATATATATGTATAAGAGTATTATTTTGAGAGTATTTGTATTGTATGTTATAGACATTCATTACTCAAAGAGTACATTCTTTCAGAATATTGATGTGTATAAATTGGTTCAAATAATTCTACAATATTCTTTTGAAATATTTAAATATATGAATTGTGTTTCGTTCCAAAATAACAATTGATTATTCTTCTAGTTTATTAAATTAATATACGAGTATGCTTCTTCTAGAACAATGTATTAATATATTTTTAGAATATTGAAATTGTAAAGCCATTCTCTTTAGGTGTAGGATATATTTTTTCATAATAGTATAACATTGTGCTTCTTCGGGAGCAACAACAAATTAAACATATCAATTAAATATGTACAACTAATATATTCTACTTTTGTGATCAATTTTAACATGTAAATCTAATACAAAAATACAATATGCACAGTGTATTGACTATATATACATAATAATCATTTAAAGAAAACTTAACAGTTTATCAATTGAAATTGATAGGTGAATGCGTGCACTATAATAATTATTTAATGTATACAATTTGTGTAATTGAGACGGTATACAATTCTTATACTGAACAACCAATTCAAAAGTATATATTACGTAGATTTTCGAAATATATATTCTTGACATTAGGACCACAGATTAATGAGATTTTTTTTGTTAAGAATTTCGCTATTGTTCACGTACAAATTTCTCACGAAAGGATCGTTGGATTTTAATTACAATTGTTTGGATTTCATGAACATTAAGTTCTGTCCAAATTTCATGACGATCGGACCACTAACTGCT
The DNA here is from genome assembly GCA_903798255.1 of Fraxinus quadrangulata. Taxonomy (NCBI): domain Eukaryota; kingdom Viridiplantae; phylum Streptophyta; class Magnoliopsida; order Lamiales; family Oleaceae; genus Fraxinus; species Fraxinus quadrangulata. Next base: position 12,461 of record CAIGRB010056500.1, read on the forward strand.
GAAATATCAATATTTTGATTGCATCTACACAGACTAAGTAGACCCTGTGAATTTTTGCATGCTCATAATGTGTATAAAAATAAAAGAATGAGATAGAAATATAAGAAAAGAAATAGAGAGAGTAAAAAGTGTAAATTTTATTAAGAATCAATGCCCAGTATTTATAGGATTCAAAATGGATATCAGCAATTATCTCATAACTTCATAACATATTAAAAAATATAGCCTATTCACTAAAAACAAAATAAATGGTACACCAAACATCCTGTATCACTTTCCGTCAAACAGAGTTACAAAAATACATTTTCTATCACTAACTTTTTATGTTACTCCATCAATTGAATTCTTAAACACTCGAAATATAAGAGAACGATGAGAGAGAGAAAAAAAAGAAGTAATACACAAGCTTTTGTATGTGAGTGGACAATGAACTGGTTCTTTAAGTGAATTTACTTGTGACCAGTTTAGTAAGTAGGGAAAAAAAGAATTGAGGTTTTACCTACGAAAATTGCCACCAACGTTAAAAAATTCGTCCTCATCCTCTTTTCTCCGATGACATCACCTACTACCGAAGATTAATTTGACCACAGTTCATAAATTTAGCTCCAATAGATTTCAAACACTCAAAAAATGTACTCTTTGAAGCTATTATTACTGTAGCTATTCATGGGTGGTTGCTATTCATTTGATGATAATAAATGAGAATTCTTAGTTGGGTTATCTACCTTAAATAACAAAAAAGGGACTGCAAACTTAATTATTTGACCACCTAAAAAGATTATCCCCATTTATCAACCCATCTCGTCAATTCTTCCCATACTAACAAAGGATCTTGCATGCATGTATATAATACTAGAAGTCATTTACCTTGTAAGTTCTAACTACTATGTCAAATGATATTATAAAGACAAACAAACACTGAAAAATTGCTTGTAGCAATTTAGAATGAAGATATAGAACAATAGATTTGAGTATATGAAGTTCTTCCAGTCTATGAAGTTCACTTTCCCTTTTCACTTTCGGATAGTTACATTGAATGACATCTCGACGTCATCTTCTTCGATCTTCAATGCAGCCAAACTTTTGAACATATGCGGTAAGCCTTGAATTGGTGATGTAGCTTGATTTTCATGTGAACACTTGACGCTTGATTGACTTCCACCGCAAATACCACTAGACTGGCCTTCGGTTTCCAAGTCTTTTCCTTCTTCCAGTCGAAATACCCACAATCGTTAGTACAACACAAGAATAATCTGCCTAGGTTTTTGGTCTTCTTCTCCACCTCCATTAGTTTGACAATTCACTCTGAACAATTTGGACATCGTTGTTTATTTGCACATTCGGGTAATCATCTCCACCTCCATTAGTTTGACAATTCACTCAGAACAATTTGGACATCGTTGTTTAATTGCACATTCGGGTAATCCAATAAATTTATCTTATTGATTTATTGCACATAATTTTGATGTATACGAGAAATTAATTTGGATAGCAATGCATTGAAGATGTATGTTTTTCCTTTTGCGAACCGTGAAGGTGAATGTTGTTCGAATTTCATTATATAATTTCTTTTTTTGTGTTTAATTTGTAATATTGTGGTTAAAACACTGATCTACACATTTGACACCACTATGTTGACAATATTGCATATATGTCACTCATGTAGACTGTCGTAGTAGATTGTGGCATTAATGACTTGTTTATGTGTATTGTCGACAAGAGCACTGGTAATTTTTTGGTGTGATGAGCTTGGCAATCAAGAGGGCTAACAAGAGCTATACTCTACGTGGTAAAACGAAATTCGAAAATTAGAAGCAAGGCGAAGGGATGTCGAAATCCTAGCTTGACATGCTACCATCGCTCAATAGGATTTGTCTATGTATTGTTCGGATAAATTTTATCGCCATCTTCGAAAGTTAATTGGATGGTCCATTTTTGATGTGGTTGAAAAAATTATTTTACAAATTCAATGAGTTTTTAAGCATTGAGAAGCATAGTTGTAATGAACAGAGATCGCCAATTAGATCGGCTCCGATTGAATTCACGAATATTGTTGAATCCAATGTAATATATATTTTCTCTGCACATTTATTCTAAACATGAGCATATTTTTGCATGAATCAATTGTGTAGAGAATGTTGCGTTATAGAATGAGGTTCAAGATCTTTGTTCTTAATTGGAATGTGTGTGAAAGTTATGAATCTATTAATATTACTGTTGACAATCTTATTTTTCTTTATTTTAATATTTCGATTACTAATATAATTCTTTTTAGAACCACTTCTTTCATTGTTAAAAAGAAAGGCAACTAAATTTTAGTTGTTTCAATGATATTTTATCAACAAAAAATAATTAATACAGCGACAAATCAAGTAGTTGTTGAAAGAAAATTGCTCGTCAATTTTATTTTTTTAGGACCATTTCTTTTGTTGTTGAAATGAAAGACAACTAAAATTTGGTTACTTTCATTGTATTTTAACGAAAAAAATAGTTGATATAACAACCGAACAAGTGGTTGTTGAAAAAAGAATTGGTTGTCAATACAAACCTTTTACGATCAATTATTTAGTTACTGAAATAATACAATTAACGACCAAACATACTTTAAGTCATTGGATGCATTCGTCAACACCTTTTTGCCAACCAAGGAACGACCAACTGATTATGGTTCTTAAATGTGATCAACAACCAAAAATGTATATTCTACGACCATTTCTATGGTCGTTGAAAGTGATATTTCTTGTAGTGCAACGATTATTTGAATTCATTGTTACACGATTGTGTCATATGTGATATGTATTTTTGCCAATTATTTAAAGTGGTGGACAATCACGAATCATGCTGAGCCCAATGTAATATGTCTTTTTGCACGAATCAACGATTATTATAAACATTGTACATGAATTTTGCAGAGCCCAATGTAATATGTACTTACTGAGATTTCTCATTCAATTTGAATTTTCAGTAGGTAAAATGGCCGATATACGTCAGTCTATATACTTAAATTTAAATAATCTCTGAAATTCTTTAAGACTGTCGCAGCTAGCAGTACGTGTGTATATAACTAAGATGGCTGTTATTATGTTTCATATACTTCGATATGTAGTCTCTAAATTTCGTCGAATATTCACAATTGCTAGCATATATTTCTTTCTTTGGCGTTCTTTGTTTTGTTATATTTATAAATTCTTTCCGTTTTAATTATTTATAATTGGTGAGTGCCAAAAACATGTCGAGTGGAAATAATTTACCGTAGAGGTTCTTTCAACCTATTAGCATGTCGTTCGGTCGTCATGTTCGATTGGTAGCTCCTAAAAGACTGTATTAATTTGAATTGATGTAATAATATTATGAACAGATGAAAATTGCCAAAAAAAAAAAAAAAAAGTGAAATGGAATGCTTAAAAGTTTTCTATTACAGACACTCTCAAGAGCTTTTGTTCTCCGATTTGGATATAAACTTGGTGATATGGTTCATTTAATTGACTATAGTTGGATAAGTTCTTATATTCAACTAGAAAAAATAGACAACGATGTATTTTTCGGATGTTGAATGGGAATTTTTTCGACCACCAGAGTCTGGAAGACGATTTCATTATCGTGTTTGAATACATTGGGAACTCGATATTTGATGTTTCATTATTTGATTTTTTGTCTGTGGAAGTGACCTATGAGTACAACATTTACGAAGTAGAAGTTTTGCGTTCGAGTCATCCTGCATTTCAAGTAAAAATGGCAGCAAATCATGATGCTCATACAAAAATTGTTAATTTCACCTTTCATGGATTGCATGTAGCGTTATTGAACTGTTAATTATTTTCAACTTGAAGTTTTTCTTTTGTATAAAAAGCATATAAAAAATAAATAAATTACATTGGCCTATTCATCAATTTTGACATTATGTGATTTATTCATTTTTAGTTCATATTATTTTATAGTATGTGCCTGACAATTTTGCTTTAAAACATTTGCCAACATTTGAATAGATTATTTAAATCAATGATTCTTCACACAACACTCGGCAAGTTCGTTCTGATGTAAGATCAAATGCTGTTGTACGTTGATTCATGGTAGGATGGACTGACCATGCAAGAGTTAAGAATATTAACATAAATGCTTACAGAAAAGCAGACAACAACTGCGACAGTTACTAGATTCGGTCCCTAGCACACAAAGCTGCTTGATGGTCGAACCACTTCCCATTTTGGCTATTTTCTTCTCCATTACTATGTTCTCGTATGTAGGAATACCCCCTACTGAGATAAAAACCTCTTATTGTTATATATAATGTGTTGTTCAAATATTTTAAGGGAGAATTGATCAAATATGGTTGAAAAAAGGAGAATGAAAATAAGGAATATGGAAAAATCGAAAATTGGGCAATATAGGGAAAATCGTTTGCGACCATGCAGTCGCATGGCCCTCGTCAGGGGCTTGAAGTCTCTGACTTGGCTCCTCTATGCAAGGTCGCATAGAGCATTCATCCGGTCGTTAGACAGATTTTTCAAATATTGTTTTGGCACTTTTTCATCTTTTTGTGAAAAGTTGGCACCCATACGAAAGTGTATGAAGGAATTCAATAAATAGGAATATAATTCATGGTTTCAAAATGACTAATTCTCTTTATATACTTTGAAATTCTCATTCCCTAACTCTCCCAATATTTACTTATAATTATTTCATATTCTTCTTCTTTGTTCCTTATTTCCGAGTTTCAAAAGTGCTATTTGCAACCCGGTTCTTGACTTGAAATCCGCTAAAGCTATTTGTGTATTGGTTCTCTGGCATTCTCATTATTGAGAGGACGCAAATAAAGCTTTTAGGATATCATTCTTTGCGATTCAAGTCCTTTTCATTTCTTTCCTTTCGTTTTTTGACGTTGTTTTGTGTTTATACACATTTTCTCGAGTTTGTATTCAAGATTTGGTGAGACTTGGTTATTTACTTTGATGAAATATCTCATCAATCTAAAAGCTTTATTTATGTGCAATGAAAACCGAATGAGATACAACCATGGAAACAATCGAACTTATGAATCAAGACTTGGTAAGGATAGACCGTTTTGATGGATCAAACTTTACAAGGTGGCAAGACAAGATCAAATTCTTGTTAACGGCACTCAAAATCTTCCACATTCTTGAGCCAAACTTGAAAAATCTACCTAAATCATCTGACAAAGACACCGAACAAACAAGGGCGGATCGAAAGAATTGTGAAGAAGATGAACTTATTTGCCATGGCCATATTTTGAATGCATAGTCAGATTGTCTTTATGACTTATAACCAACACAACATCTGTAAAAGAAATTTGGTATGCACTTGAGAACAAGTATAAGGCTGAAGAAGAAGGTACTAAAAAGTTTTTAATTTCTAAGTGCTTTGATTTCAAATTTTTAGACAATATTCCCTTATTACTTCAAGTACATGAATTGCAAGTCATTGTCAATAAATTGAAAGCGGTAAAAATAGAACTTCCAGAATCATTCCAAGTAGGAGCAATTATTGCTAAATTACCTTCTACTTGAAGAGGATATAGGAAGAAACTTCTTCACAACTTTGAAAATTTTTCATTGGAGCAAGTTCAAAAACATTTCCGAATTGAGGAAGAGTCAATGGTAAAAGAGATGGGAATGAAAATTCTCATGTTGGCACTTAAAAGGCCAAGACCGTGGAAAACAAAAACAAAGTCATTAAAGTAAACAAAAGAAAGTTTACTAATGACAACAACAAATTCAAAAAGAAGCTCAAGGGAGAATGCTTTGTATGTGGAAAAACCAGCCACTTTGCGAAATAATGCCAATACAGAGAAAAAAGCAAAATTGGAGGTAAGGTGAATTCCGTCGACAAGGATGAAATAGTTGCTACTATAAGTGAAGTAAAATACTGTCAAAGGAAAATTTTCGGGATTGTGGTATGACACATGCACCACCGTTCATGTTTACTATGACAAATCTCTTTACAAGACATATCAAGACATTAACAATGGTCAACAAATTCAAATGGGAAATGAACATTGTTCAAAGGTCATAGGCAAAGGGAATGTTGAATTAAAATTCACATCCGGAAAAGTTGTAACTCTTACTAATGTTTTACATGTACCGGATATGAATATGAACCTTGTAAGTGGGGATTTCTTGGGGAAATCAAGGATTAAAAGTGTTTATGAGTCCCGAAAACTTGTATAATCCCGCAATAGTTATTTTGTTGGAAAATGTTATTCTACTAATGGAATGATCAAGTTATGTACTATTGACAATATTAATACAATGACTTCTTCTTACTTTGTTTGTACTTTAAATCTATGGCATGATAGATTATGGCATATAGGATATTCTACTTTGCATAGAATGGTTAAATGTGGCATGATTTCATGTGAATTAACTAAAAATTATAAGTGTGAAATTTGTACTGAATAAAAAATGATTAAAAAAACCTTTTCAAAGTGTAGAGAGATCATCAAAATTACTTGATTTAGTTCATACCGATATATATGAACTTAATGGCATGTTAACAAGAGGAGGTAATTAATACGTCATAACTTTTATTGATGATTATTCTAGATTTTGTTATGTTTATTTAATAAAACATAAAGATGAGGCCTTTCATATGTTTAAAGTATATAAAAATGAAGTAGAAAATCAAAAGAATAAATGGATTAAAATTCTTAGAAGTGATAGAGGTGGTGAGTACTTTTCTAGAGAATTTGATATCTTTTGTAAAGAGTATGGCATAATACATCAATGTAGTGCACCTAGAACACCAGAACAAAATAGTTTAGCGGAAAGGAAAAATAGAACATTAGTTGAAATGATAAATGCTATGTTAACAAGGTCTAAATTGCCTTATGTGGAGAGGCATTACTTGCTGCATGTCATATATGTAATTGAATTCCTTCAAAGAAACTTAAAGTTTCTCCCTATGAATTATGGAAAGAAAGAAAACCAAATATTGAATATTTTAAAGTGTGGGGGTGTTTAGCTTATTATAAAAATACTGATCCTATAAGAACAAAACTAGGACCAAGAGGGATCAAGAGTGTTTTTGTTGGATATGCAATAAATAGTAAAGCATTTAGGCTACTTGATCTAAAATCCAATTTTATTATAGAATCACGAGATGTGAATTTTTTTTGAGAATTTATTAAGTATGGATGAAATTGCTCAAAATCCATTGAAAACTCAAAAAGAAATTTCAACTTCTAATAAATCATTAGAAACATCTTCACAAGATGTAAATGAGTATAGTGAACCTAGAAGAAACAAGAGAACTCGTAAAGAGAAGGCAATAGGACATGATGAGATTGATTCTCAACGGATTTTTCTATATTTAGTTGAAGCAAGTAGAAAAGATGTAGTAAGAACAATTCCTTATGTTCTTCAAATTGATAGTGATCCTAAAACCTATAAAGAAGCAATGACTTCTAGAGATAGCACATTTTGAAAAGATGCTATAAATGATGAAATTAATTCTATAATGTCCAACAATACTTGGAAGATTGTTGACGTACCGGTTGGATCAAAAGCTATTGGTTGTAAATGAGTATTTCGTAGGAAATGCAATATCGATGGTTCAATCCACACTTACAAAGCAAGATTAGTTGCTAAAGGTTTTCGACAAAAGGAGGGAATTGATTATTTTGATACTTATGCACCTGTAGCTAGAATTACTACTATTAGAATTCTTTTTGCATTATCTATTATATATGATTTATGTGTACACCAAATGTATGTTATATCTGCATTTTTAAATGGAGAATAGATGAAGAAGTTTACATTGAACAATCGGAAGGTTGCATTCTTCCAGGTAATGAAAACAAAATTTGTAAACTTGTAAAATCTTTATATGGTTTAAAACAAACTCCTAAAAAATGGCATGAGAAATTTGATAAAGCTATCATGACTTTGGATTTTCTCATAATACGGTAGATAAATGTCTATATGCTAAAAAAATGTGATAATTATATTGTGTTTGTATGCTTGCTTATATGTGGACAACATGTTGATTATTAGTAATCACTTCGATGGTATTATAGAAACAAAGATGTTTCTATCTTCAACATTCAAAATGAAGGATCTTGGTCAAGTAGATACCATATTGGGTATAAATGTGATCAAGAATGATGTGGGATTTGCATTAACTCAATCACATTATATTGAGAATGTAATTGAAAAAATTCAAACATTTGAACATTAAAGAGGCAAATACTCCGTTTGATTCAAGTATCAAACTTGTGAAGAATGTTGGAAGAGATGTTGGACAACTTGAATATGCAAGTCCAATTGATAGTCTAATGTATGATGTACAATGTACAAGATTGGACATTGCACTTGCTGTAAGTAAACTTAGTAGGTTTACAAGTAATCCAAGTGTTGAACATTGGAAGGCAATTGGAAGGATACTTGGTTTTTAAAGAGAACCAAAAATCTTGGACTCTAATATTCTAAATTTCCATCTATATTTGAAGGATATACAGATGCTAGTTGGATATCAAGTGTTGGTGAAAACAAATCAACATCGGGTTGGTTGTTCACTCTCGGAGGTAGTGTAGTTTCTTGGAGATCAGAGAAATAAACTATGGTTACACATTCCACAATGGAATCCGAGTTTGTAGCATTAGCTGAAACATGAAAAGAAGCTGAGTGGCTTAAAGATCTTCTTTATGAAGTTCCATTAGATACGAAGAATGAATCTTCAATGTCTATACTATGTGATAGTCAAGCTACTCTAGTAAGGGCTTATAGTGAAGTCTACAACGGAAAGTCTAGACACATGAGTCTTAGATGTGATTATGTAAGGAAATTAATAAAAAGACGGAATAATATCACTTACATATGTAAGATCAAGTGAAAACTTGGTTGATCCACTTACAAAACCACTTACCAAAGAGTTGGTAAGATTAGCATCGATTAGGATGGGGCTTAAATTCCTTAAATAAAATCCACCAATGATGGCAACCCTATCTATTATAACGAAATGAGTAATTTGCTGGTTCAAAGGTTAACAATAAGTCATTTGATAAGTGAATTGACTACAATACTTAGTATATATAATTCAAAGTTCTATCATAAAGATATAAGTGCTGTGGTTATGATATTGAGGGTTGAATAAAACTTAAAGAAATTCAGTACATAGTACAAGTGTCTTTAAACATAATCAAGACACTATAAGAATTTCTCCTATGTGAACTTAGAAGTGGTGCCGCTTCAAGGAAAGTTGAAGTTACTTTCTGAAAAATTCATGAATACGGATGGGTGCAAAGCCATTAACACATCAAAGTAAATTGCGTGGAACATATTGAGATAGAATATTCATGTGTGTGATATCGCCGGTAATATCATAAGGGATAATGGGTTCAAAGCTAAGGCTACCTGGAATCTCGATATTACTTTGCAATGTTAACACTAATGTAAGGTTTAAATCGAAAGATACCTTATCTTATGCGTGACATCGTTTATAATTCTAAGATGAGTTGTAATATTTGAACAAGTGGGAGATTGTTATATATAATGTTTTGTTCAAATATTTTAAGGAAGAATTGGTCAAATATGGTTGAAAAAAGGAGAATAAAAATAAGGAATATAGAAAAATCGAAAATTGGGCAATTTAAGCAAAATCGTTTTGCATAGGCCATTTGACCATGCGTTCGCATAGCCCTCGTCAGGGACTTGAAGTCCCTGACTTGGCTCCTCTGTACGACCGTATAGAGGTGCTCTATACGGTCGCATAGAGCATTCATCCGGTCGTTAGACAAAATTTTCAAATATTATTTTGGAACATTTTCATCTTCTTTTTCCATCTTTTTGTGAAAAGTTGGCACCCATACTAAAGTATATGAAGGAATTCTATAAATATGAATAGAATTCATGGTTTATAAATGATTAATTCTCTAATATACTTTAAAATTCTCATCTCCAAACTCTCTCAATATTTACTTAGAATTATTTCATATTCTTCTTCTTTGTTCCTTATTTTCGGGTTTCAAAAGTGCTATTTGCAACCCGGTTCTTGACTTGAAATCCGTTAAAGTATTTGTGAGCTGGTCCTCTAGCATTCTCATTATTGAGAGAGTGCAAATAAAGCTTTTAGGATAACATTATTTACAATTCAAGTCCTTTTCATTTCTTTCATTTCGTTTTTTGACATTGTTTTGTGTTTATACACATTTTTTCGAGTTTGTATTGAAGATTTGGTGAGACTTAGTTATATCTACTTCGACGAAATATCTCAACACTTATGATGCATTTATTCTTCATACTGACCCCCTCTACCCAAAAAATACAGATGAATAAGAAGAAGATGATACCATTTATCTTGTTGAGAATATACTTAACATGTACAACGAAAAATAAAATAATTTTAATTTCCACCAAAGATCTACTTTGTGTTGTTAAGATAAAAACCGTGATAGAAAATTATAACTTTTGTAGAATGTGCAAACTCTTTTGCTGATCTTAGAACACGAGCAATCATGATCTGTAATCCATAGCTGTATAATTGTCTAACCTCCAATGGAAACCACACATGCAACAAAAATGAGAGAATCATGGTTTTTCTTTTCCTGTCCTAGCAAGATTATGAATTGTGTTTTGTTCTGTTTTTTTGAAACCCTAATATCTTATTAATATAAGTTTAAGTGGCTTGGATTGTCTTTTAAACTTAACCTGGTCCAATATTTAATAAATCTAATTAATTAAATATTGTCCATAAATTAATTGATTCATACCCATTAACAAGCAACCAAATTAAATAATTGTCCAATACATATTAATTAATTAATAGAGTATCTCATTCTTCTAAATCTCATTTTGTGTGTGACCCATCAGGTTTCGATCACGAATATTTAATGACGTGAATTATTATTTTAATCTAATCAAAATCAATAAATTAAAATACTCAATTTATCATCAATTCATATCCGTCGTCCTACATGTGACGGAAAATGTCACGTGGTATGACAAAATCAAACTTGTTCATTTACCATGAAATTATAATCCATTCGTCAATATAATCCGATCAATTACGAGATATAGATATGTGCTAATCTTAATTATCGATCATATCTTTCATTTCACTATTAAGTCAATGTAAGTCGAAAACTATTTTCGACTTATAAGTACACATTGATCAATAATTTCATTATTAACTTAACTGAATGAAATGTAGATAATAATCTCTTACTATTTAAGAGTGGCAAATCATCTATTGATCATTCATAACCTTTATATAATTCTTGATATACCCGAACGATGTCGTATTAGCGACCCTTGACAGAGCAACACCCAGCATCATAAAAGTATGATCGTCCTCATATAAGACACTATGATAACCTCAAATCGAAAGACCAATTCCACTACCGAATATTAGAGATTCACCACTGACACTCAGAGTTATCTATGTGGAATTTCCCGAGTGGATCTCAAATGTTTTATTGTATAACAAAATATCAACGTATTCATTTAAGTGTCACTACACTTTTACCTTGTGAGATTCGTTACTTACTTCGCAAGTAAGAAATGTCACATGTGATGACATATCTGTAATAATGATATCCATATCTCGTTATTATTTACAACCACAGATGATTCAATGTTCAGTCATATGTAATTTATATCTCACAATTACAACTCATTATGATTAACAAATTACCAAAGCTTAAATCTACGAATTCTATTATTTAATTTATTAGAATATTAATTAAATTAAATAATAGATCTGCTATAAATGAAGTGTATCAATTATATATTAAAAGTGTTTATGTTCAAAATTGATTGGACGTAGGGCACAACACTTACATGGAAGGCATCACACGCAAGGTATTTTAGAGCAAGAAGCGAAGCTACAAGAAAAACAAGTTCCATTCCATGCCCTTGAAAGCCAATCTTCTTCAGAAGCCACCAAACCATCTTTAAGCGAGAGAGTCGAAAGATGTAGCTCAAGTAGGTTTCAATAGGCAGGTGATCGAAAAAGTAATAAAATGAGATGACTATTTCGTGAACTATATCATCAGCGGATCTTTCTTCTTTGTCTTTGCATTATCCTTTTCCTCAGTCCAAATTGTCATATCGGGTCTTATTAGAGTTTTTTTTTCCATAGCGGAAAGAGTTTTTCTATTACAATCACTGTCAAGAGCTTTTCTTCTCCGATCTAGCATAAACTTGGGGATATGGTTAATTTGATTGACTATAGTGGAATAATTTTTTATATTCAATTAGAAAAAATTGACGACGATGTATTCCTTGATGTTGGGATGAGAATTTTTTTGACCTCTATAGTTTGGAAGATGGTTACATTATTGTGCTTGAATACACTAAAAACTCGAAATTTGATGTTTTGATATTTGATCATTCGTATGTAGAAGTGACATATGAGTACAGTATTTACGAAACAGAAGTTTCACGTTCAGGTCATCCTGTATTTGGAGTAAAAATGGCAGCAAATCGTGATGCTCATATAAAAATTGTGACTTCCACTTTGCATATATTACGTGTAGTTTTATTGAAGTGTTTGTTAACCCCAAAAAATGAACCAATAGAATTCTCACCACATCTCCTCCACGTGGACATCATCTACACACTGAACATCCCATTAGAAGGCAAAGACCGTTGATCAAGAAAAAGTTCGCCGACCGATTGCACTCCGCCGGTCAAGTCAACAGTCGAGAAAGAGAAAAATGGCATTCAAAAGACGGANAAGTAAGAAATGTCACATGTGATGACATATCTGTAATAATGATATCCATATCTCGTTATTATTTACAACCACAGATGATTCAATGTTCAGTCATATGTAATTTATATCTCACAATTACAACTCATTATGATTAACAAATTACCAAAGCTTAAATCTACGAATTCTATTATTTAATTTATTAGAATATTAATTAAATTAAATAATAGATCTGCTATAAATGAAGTGTATCAATTATATATTAAAAGTGTTTATGTTCAAAATTGATTGGACGTAGGGCACAACACTTACATGGAAGGCATCACACGCAAGGTATTTTAGAGCAAGAAGCGAAGCTACAAGAAAAACAAGTTCCATTCCATGCCCTTGAAAGCCAATCTTCTTCAGAAGCCACCAAACCATCTTTAAGCGAGAGAGTCGAAAGATGTAGCTCAAGTAGGTTTCAATAGGCAGGTGATCGAAAAAGTAATAAAATGAGATGACTATTTCGTGAACTATATCATCAGCGGATCTTTCTTCTTTGTCTTTGCATTATCCTTTTCCTCAGTCCAAATTGTCATATCGGGTCTTATTAGAGTTTTTTTTTCCATAGCGGAAAGAGTTTTTCTATTACAATCACTGTCAAGAGCTTTTCTTCTCCGATCTAGCATAAACTTGGGGATATGGTTAATTTGATTGACTATAGTGGAATAATTTTTTATATTCAATTAGAAAAAATTGACGACGATGTATTCCTTGATGTTGGGATGAGAATTTTTTTGACCTCTATAGTTTGGAAGATGGTTACATTATTGTGCTTGAATACACTAAAAACTCGAAATTTGATGTTTTGATATTTGATCATTCGTATGTAGAAGTGACATATGAGTACAGTATTTACGAAACAGAAGTTTCACGTTCAGGTCATCCTGTATTTGGAGTAAAAATGGCAGCAAATCGTGATGCTCATATAAAAATTGTGACTTCCACTTTGCATATATTACGTGTAGTTTTATTGAAGTGTTTGTTAACCCCAAAAAATGAACCAATAGAATTCTCACCACATCTCCTCCACGTGGACATCATCTACACACTGAACATCCCATTAGAAGGCAAAGACCGTTGATCAAGAAAAAGTTCGACGACCGTTTGCACTCCGACGGTCAAGTCAACAGTCGAGAAAGAGAAATATGGCATTCAAAAGACGGAAAAGAGGAAGATGATAGGATTAGAGAACATACCTTATAATGAAATGAATCATATATATATAGGAAAACATAAATGGGCCAAATGGGCCTTGTCTAAGCCCAAAATCGAGGCCCATGAGGCTCTCTGTCGAGGCACTATGTAAGTGGATGAGGCCCTTCGACCGAGGCATTATGTAAGTGGATGAGGCCCTTCGGCCGAGGCTCTTGTAAATGGATGACGAGGCTCTCTTAGGCTGAAGCCCATGTTGTCTTTTAGAGGACCTTCTAAGTCAATGCCACGTCGGCAATGTGGGAACCTTCCTATCATGTACGTGCCACGTAATTTACGGGAGTAACAATAGTCCCCCAAGTTTGAGTCGTACATTCATGTGCGGGTCGGACTTTGAAGTATTGGTTGTCAAGTTGGTGAGGTCTTACAGATTGCCTTAGGAATATGCGTCGGTCAAAATAAATGCGGACTTACGATTTGCCTCAAGAGATAGACACTGAATATAATTTGTCGAAATTTTGGCAGCATCTACTCTGTAATATGGACTAAAACAATCCTTTAACTTCGGACGTGCTCTCAAGCTTGTTTGTTTGCAACATAACTACCCAAGTCAATGCTTTCTTAGAGCTTCAGGTTCTCTTGAAACTTCAAACAACATACTCTTTTAATTTCATGCTCTCTTAGAGCTTCAAGCTCTCTTAGAGTTTGTTTGCTTTGTTTGAGCTGAGGTTTTCTTGGAACTTCTGTCTTTTATTCAAGTGCCCCGCTTTGTGCAGAAATACACAGGATTAGAAGTTTACCTATTTCGAGATTTCCAACATAAACTCATGCTTACCTTTAGGGGGTCAGTTTTGTTTACGTCTGATACTTCAGAGGCTCTTTGCCTTCAAGGCTCTTAACTTTTGTAAAAGAAATATCAAGACTCTTAGCCTTTGCGAAATAATTTCGAGGTTCTTAGCTTTTGCAAAAGTAATGGCGAGGCTCTTAGTCTCGGTAAAATAAACATCAAGGCTCTTAGCCTTTGTAAAAGAAATTTCGAAGCTCTTAGCCTTCGAGAAATGATTCGAGGCTCTCAGCATTCGTCGAGAAATGATTAGAAGCTCTTAGCCTTCGTAAAAGAAATGATTAGAGGCTCTTAGCCTTCATAAAAGAAATGTTGAGGCTCTTACCCTTCAGAAATGATTCGAGGCTCTAAACCTTCGAGAAAGAAATGTTGAGGCTCTTAGCCTTCGAGAAAGAAATGTTGAGGCTCTTAGCCTTCAGAAATGATTCGAGGCTCTTAGCCTTCGAGAAAGAAATGTCGAGACTCTTTGCCTTCGGGAAATGATTAGAGGCTTTTAGCCTTCGTAAAAGAAATGATTAGAGGCTCTTAGCCATCGTAAAAGAAATGATTAGAGGCTCTTAGCCATCGTAAAAGAAATGTCGAGGCTCTTAGCCTTCAGAAATGATTCGAGGCTCTTGGCCTTCGAGAAAGAAATGTCGAGGCTCTTTGCCTTAGGGAAATGATTAGAGGCTCTTAGATTTCGAGAAAGAAATGTTGAGGCTCTTAGCCTTCAGAAATGATTCGAGGCTCTTAGCCTTCGAGAAAGAAATGTCAAGACTCTTAGCCTTTGAGAAATGATTCGAGGCTCTTAGCCTTCGAGAAAGAAATGTTGATGCTCTTAGCCTTCAAGAAATTATTAGAGGCTCTTAGCCTTCGTAAAAGAAATGTTGGGGAATAAACATCTAGTAAATAGCTCTCGAACTATTGGAGTCTTATAAGCAGGCCTTGGATAGATGAGGTATTGCAGCTAGACTCAACAATATTGCTATTGGAGTCTTATAAACTAGCCTCAGAATGGCGAGATCTTACAGTTAGGCTCAACAATAGTGAGAGGCGAGGAATAACCATCTCGTGAGGCCAAGAATAACCATCTGGCATGGTGGGGAATAAACATCCCGCAAATATCTCTCGAACTCTCGGAGTCTTATAAATGGGCCTCGGATAGATGAGGTCTTACAGCTAGGCTCAACGATGGTGAGAGGCGAGGAATAGTCATCTCGCGAGGCCAGGAATAAACATATGGCGATTTGCCTCTTCCTTTTTCAAGGAACAAGGAGTGCCTCTTCCTTTATTCAAGGATCGAGGTCTTCAAGAGATCGTTTCTTCCTTTATTCTAGGAATGAGGTCTTCGAAAAAAAATACTGCATCTTCCTTTATTCAAAAAATGAGGTCTTCAAGAGATCACCTCTTCCTTTATTCAAGGAATAAGGTCTCCAGCCAGAGATAAGCATCTGGCCTAGCGGGGAATAAATATCCAGTGAGTGAGGTCAGGAAATGCTCCTTTTGCAGGGGCAAACACGTTTGATGATACCGCCTTTTCCTTTTTTCAAGGAATGAGGACTTCATAATAATGCCTCTGCTAATAAGAAATCCAAGAGCTAGGGCCTGCCTTCAAGAACAAGAAAACTATGAGCTACGGCTCACCTTGAGCAATTAGAATAATCAATGGAGCCTTTGAATAAGAGAACTCCAAGCTAAGCAATATATCGAACACTTAGCGTGCACTTGGAATAATAATAATTCCTTTAGCATAACTGAGATTTGTAGCCCATCCGTGACGCCGTCAAGACTTACAATAGCAAATTTCACATACTTTCACAATTCATTATTTATCTTCAATGCTGAAGTCCCAGTAGCCATAACAAATGTTTACTNGTAGCCCATCCGTGACACCGTCAAGAATTACAATAGCAAATTTCACATACTTTCACAATTCATTATTTATCTTCAATGCTGAAGTCCCAGTAGCCATAACAAATGTTTACTTGGTGCCAATATAATTTTGCAAGTTAGTAATGGATAAGTAAATGGAATTTGATGGCTTCAAAATAAAAGCATACATGACCTCCAATAAAGGATATTAGCTACAATGTAAAAATCAACATGATAATCGGGAGATTCATAGCTCAATCCAACGGGTAAACATAGAAATGAAATGTTGGATAGCCCAAAGAAACAGAGCTAATGTTGATATTAATATATTTCTCACATGAGGATCTGTCTCCAAATCATATTTCAGCACGTGGAAACATTTCGGCCTCTCTTCCCAAAATAATGCATAAGAACGCACCCAGGTAGAATAATCATGGACTTGAGTCACACTTGAAATGGCCAAAGTTAAGAAGGTTGGCCCAATCATAATGCTTAGACATAAGGTTAGGAATTAATTGGAGTGATCAAATAAGAATGAGTATTATGGGCAGCCCAATTAATTGGAACACGTGCCAGCAAATATGTGTATTTAATGGGCCCAACTTTGCATGACACTTAGCCCAAATTTGCTTAAGCTCCTTAATTAACCAAGATATTTTCCAACATATCTTAGTGGATGAAATTAATTCGAGTCAGAAAAGGTACCAATTAACCTATGAATTTCTGTCTTTGCCAAACAAGACAGCCTACCAAAAGCTGAACAACAACCTATCTTGGTTTGAATTGCACGCTACCATAATTGTCTAGTTTCCATCAAAGCTATTGACCAAAGGATAGAAGTTGGACCATGACTGATACCCAGCGATTTATTGTTGGGAGCCTACAGCACCGACAGTGGTCGTCGGAGGTCCGGGACGCGCCATATTCGACCGAAGAACCATAGTTGGAGGAAAATCTTGACCAAGACATTCGGTCGAACACCTCTTTTTGCTGGAAAAATATATTTTCTCTCCAATATATATTTTCTTTCATTTTTGTGGCGGCATGATGTTTCCATTATCGTATCAACTTGTTGTATCCATTAACCGACCGTAACCATTTTTCATGGTGGGTTTTTCAACCCTTTCCGGTGGATATTTTGTTGAAGAAGTAGCATAAAGAGCCCATTTTTCATGGTTGAAAGTTCCTTTTTTCAAGGAAAGCTTACAAACACTTCAATAGCCATTTTTTAAAAATTCTTCAGTGGAGAGAACTGTCCGAAAAATTATCTATTTCTGATGGCTTTTTTCTCTAATTTTGTGGATGACCCTGTGATTTTTCTTTTGGTGGAACAAACTGCTTGGAGCCCTCTTCGTTTTTCGGTTGCTGCCCTTTCTATTTCCAGTATGGAAATTGTCCGGAAAAATGGGATTTTTCGGTGGCCTTTTGATCGTGGTATAACATAGTTAATGTACCATCTCCCACAGACGGCGCCAATCTGTTGACCCCAAAAAATGAACCAACAGAATTCTCGCCACATCTCCTCCACGTGGACATCACCTACACACTGAACATCCCGTTAGGAGGCAAATACCGTCGATCAAGAAAAAAGTTTGCCGCCCGTTTGCACTCCGACGGTCAAGTCAACAGTCGAGAAAGAGAAATATGGCGTACAAAAGACGGAAAAGAGGAAGATGATAGGATTANACAGTCGAGAAAGAGAAATATGGCGTACAAAAGACGGAAAAGAGGAAGATGATAGGATTAGAGAACATATCTTATAATGAAATGAATCACATATATATAAGAAAACATAAATGGGCCATATGGGCCTTGGCTAAGCCCAAAATCGAGGCCCATGAGGCTCTCTGCCGAGGCATTATGTAAGTGGATGAGGCCCTTCGGCCGAGGCTCTTGTAAATGGATGACGAGGCTCTCTTAGGCTGAAGCCCATGATGTCTTTTAGAGGACCTTCTAAGTCAATGCCACGTCGGCAATGTGGGACCCTTCCTATCATGTGCGTGCCACGTAATTTATGGGAGTAACAGTGTTCAATATTTTCAACTTGACGTTTTTGTTTGTATAAAAAGCGTATAAAAAATTAAATTACATTGGCATATTCAACAATTTTGACATCACATAATTTGTTCATTTTATTTTTCATATTATTTTGTAGTATGTGCTTGACAATTATGCAACAAGACGTCTGTCAAAATTTTTGCAGAATGTTTAAATTTATGATTCTGCACACGATAATTGGCAAGTTCGTGATAATGTAAGATCAAATATTGTTGTACGTTGCGTCACGGTAGGAAGTGCCGACTATGCAAGAGCCAAGAATATTAACATAGGGGATACGAGCATTTTTTGAGTTCATAAATGATCAAGTGCCCATATTTACTGTGTACAAGTTGTCTGCTGCATATAGGACCCTAATTACTTCATGAATTGTTATTTATTAATTTCTATTTCTTGATATTTCTCACTAGCCTATTTAATACTTAAGCTTAGATACTTGAATAGGTTATTACGTTCTACGTTTTAACTTTAATTTATCATGTTTTAAATATTTTATTATTGTGTTTCAATCTTATTCGTTCTTTCTTTCACATACCTATTTAATTATTTTGTCTTTTAGTCTGTTTCATGGGAAAAGATTTCCTCCCACTCGTGTATTCTTTTAGTAATGACAAGGAAAAAATGTTGTATGTTATACTCTACCAACAATATACAAATACATTAAAAACTCCTACGGGTCATAATCAAGTGCGAAAACATCGGCAACATTTTTTTCCCTCCATTTAGTAATATAGAAGTCATTAACTTTTCCTACTGGACTGCTGATATGCAGGAATTTTATATATTTTACTATGTATATGCCACAATCACGCCTGAAAAGATATTATGGTAAACAAAACTAAAACAACTAATTGAATATGAACAAGTGAACATTTAGTTGTAATCAGAAACTTACGAACAACCAAATGACTTGGGATATTTTGTTGCCCGAGCTTGCAACACAATTTCAACATGCTAAAAATGTATACATAATTATATACAAAGTAATTGAATAATAAGTAATAAGCTTTATACTTCATCTAGATACCATCCCCATGGTTTCAACAAATCGTTAAACCATTTTTTCGCGTATGTTATTTTGATATAACCCAATTTAAACGAGACACTGAAGAAAAAACTCAAGATTTTAAAAGAACAAAGTGATATGTAAAAGAAAACAAATTCAATGAATTGGTAATGATGCTTACCCATTACTTAAACTGGAGTGCCATTTGGAGAACTGCTTCTTAACGGGGTGAACATATCGAAAAAGATCAACATTCGTGTTGTTAACATGTCTTCTTCACTTAGCTCCAGTCGTGTATGGAGATGACACCAACTCTGAAGCTTTTTTAAGTCTCTTATCTCACATCACGGAATTAGTTTGGTGATAATTTTTATCTAGATTTCTTGTCTTACGAACAAAAACCTTACTTTACATCCCCATCGCAACATTAGTCTCCACTGCCTCCATCTCAATGTCTACTACCTCCATCTCCCTCTCAATATCCCCTGCCACTGTCTCCATTACAGTGCCCTGGTGTATAGTCCCAGACACCCAAAAATAAAACATTTACCTCTAAAAAAAAACAAATGTAGTAGTGGAAGTAAGGATTGGGAGGTTTTTTTTTTTTTTTTGATTATGCACAAACTATTTTAAAAAATTAACTAATAAACAACTCAAATTAAAATATCGAAGGTGGTCTAAATCCACGTCCACCATCGAAATTTTACAATTGATCATAGAAGCAAATATATATCAATTCACACTTTGAATATTCACTGTTGGAATTATTTTCCTATCTCTCCTTAATTGTAGTTAATTTGAGAACAATTATCCAATTAACCCTACACTACAACAAAAATAGTTTTTTGCAACACATAGAAGACAACATTAGATTATTAAATATTGTTAAAGATGTCTATCGCAACATTCAAATAAGTGAATGTTGCAATTGGTTAATATAATTGAGATTTGGCAACATTTTTTAAATAAATGTTGCAAATATCGCATTTTGCAACGTTTATTGAGTGTTATCAAATGTTTTATTTATTGCAACGTTTATCGGGTGTTGCTAAAAACTCACTCTATTGCAACATTTATTCACCATTAATTCTTAGATTATATAATCTTCCGCAACGTTCGTTTAACGTTGCGAAAGGTTTACCTTTTTGCAACGTTTATTAAACATTGTTAATATGATTGTGTAGACTACCTTTTCACAACGTTTATTAAATGTTGTTAATATAGACATTTTGCAACGTTTGTTTAACGTTGCTATAAGTTTAAATGAGGTAGCCTTTTGCAACGTTTATAAAACGTTATAAAAATAGTCTGGCCCATTTAAATGAGTCCATCACATTCCAACCCAACGGCCCACAAAATACCCAACTCACAACCCGCCAAACTCGACCCACTTAGTTAAAAAAAAGAAAGAAAAAGAAAAAGGGAACGAATTAATAACACTACAGAAGCCCTAAACCCATGGTTTGAAAAAACGTAAACGGGTAATGAGGCCTTTTTTTGTCACGAGACGAGGCGTAAACCTCAAAACGTTTTGAGGCGGAAGCCTCACCACAAACAAAAAAACTTAAGTTGAAAAATTAGAAAACAACATAAAAATATATAACTAATGGTTCCAATGAACAGTAAACAATCATGAATATTTTTTAACAAAAAAAAAAAAAGCAAAATCCAAAATATATTAATAAAGTTGAAAATAATCAATAGTTATATCCAACAATAAAAATTAAATATAGTATTTAACAATTAAATTAAAAAAGCCTAAAAGTCTCCAAAATGAAATATAGTACTATGATATAAATCCTAAAGGTCTCCATTATCATCACTATCCATACGATCCTCTAGGTCATTGTCATCTCCATCTCTAGTATCATTTTTATCGTCACTGTCAATATTTATCATGTCATCTTCCTCGTCAATTAGTAGTGATTGTGCCTTTCCTTTATCTGTGAATTCAAATAAAACGTTTGTTAATATAATTTCTAAAAAAATAAATAAATAACAGAAAACTTCATATTAACATTTATAAGAATACATCTTTGTGAAAAAGTGCGTTTTTTATTCGGTTGACTTTTTGTATGAGAACTTCGAGAAGAATTTTCAACCCCTTCAACATCAAAAAGATTTACATTGGAATCATCATTAGTTAGATCAAGTATGATTGACTGAACTTCAGGATCTTGATCGGCAATCCATTCATCATCAGATGGCAATTCCTCAACATTTAAAGGATCATCATCCTCTTGGAGTGTCTTCAGTCGTGTATGTCGAGCCTTGAGCTTTTTGTTATACAAGATATAGACTAAAGTGTTCAACCTCGTTGTGGTCAAGCGATTTCTTCTTTTGGTATGTACTTGATTGAATGTACTCCAATTACGTTCACACTCAGAAGATGAACAAGTTAAACTTAAAACTCGTATTGCAAATTAAGTCAATTCTGGAGTTCCATCACCAAATTGAGTCCACCAAGCAACTAGAACAAAATAATAATTAAATAATAAACAATGTCACGTGTTAGAAAAAAAGAAGAAGGCTGAATTCAAATTGAAAATAATAAAAATGTGAGGTAAATAAATTTTAATATCTCCTAATACATGAACACATACCAGGAGAACGTTTTGTGCAAGTTGATTTTGCATTTTCGAGACCAAAGAAATTATGTCTGGTTAGGAAGTCATCCAATTGGAGATCTGCTTTCTCCCTATCTTTTTGATCAGGTATGAGTCTCATCATACAATTAAATAGACCCGCTTTGACTTCAGGATGCTTAGAAAAATTATCTGCGTATTGAAAACGAGGATTCATATAATATGCAGCAGCATGCAAGTCTCTGTGCAGCTGATATTCCCACTTTTCATCTATTATATCCCAAATCTCCTTATAAGCCACTTCCTTGTTGCCCAAATTTTTTGCTATCTCCTCTTTGGAAGTATCCATAGCTCCATAAATAAATCCCATGGTAGGCATCTTTTCAGAATCAACGAGTCAGTACAGTAACTAAAGGATTTGTGGTCTTTAATACATATGCAATGTTTGGCTAAAAATTACTATCTCTTAATATGATCTTCTTTATTTCTTTGCCCTCTGCTTTGTTTGCCCATCTTGAATTCACCCATTCCTCTGAAGTAAACATAGTTTGTAGTGGTTTTTTCAATTCATAAATTCTCTGTAGAGTCAAGTAAGCGGTAGCAAATCTAGTAGCACCAGGTCGAAGTAGCTCCTTCTTTGCAATTTTCCTCATTAACGCCAATACCCATTGATGATTATAAATGTAGTTACTTATCTTCTTTGCCTTGATCAAAGCATTCTTGTGTTGTGGCAACTCTCCAAGTTTTTCGAGCATTAAATCAAGACAATGTGCGGCACAAGGAGTCCAATATAAGTGTTTTCTTTTATCCATCAATTTCTGTCCTGCTGCTTTATAGGCACTAGCATTATCAGTTATAACCTGAACAACATTTTCTTCTCCAACTTCTTCAACAACGTCATCCAGTAACTTAAACATCAAATTAGCATCCTTAATGTGTGTGCATGCTAAATGTTCTTTCATACGCTTGACCCCTCCTGTAATTGTTTTCTTGCAAAACTGGCATTCAATATAAAGATAGTTCTTCTTCTCATCTCCCGAACTTACGACTTCCTTTCCATATTTCCAAGCCGGATCTTTTCTATTGCTCTTTCCCATCCTACAAGTTATTAAAAAAATT
>CAIGRB010056516.1:0-10172 GCA_903798255.1 Fraxinus quadrangulata
TTCGATTTGTTTCTCTTTCAAATGTTGTAATCTTGAGTTATATCTATTTGAGTTGAGTGGAGTGTTCTTGTGTGAACAATTGTTCTTGAGTGAAGGCTGCGTTACTGTGATTTTTAGGATTACCGTCTGAGTGTTGAAAATCTTGTCACTTTTACCTTGGTTGTGTTCCATTTGAACGGTGGTTATTTCAGTGACTGAGGCACTGGTGTTTTAGGTTATTGCCTTAGGGCAACGATTAATGAAATTTCTCCTTTTACAGTATTTTGTTATGTTCTTGCTTGTGCATATTTTTATTGATCTTGAGCTAATTTGTTGAACCTCATCCTAACAGTCCTATCAAAGTATGATTGAAGAAGAACCTGAGTCTTTTGAAGAAGCTTTAAAAAGTAAAGACTCTAAACATTGGCTTGCAGCCATGCAAGATGAAATGCAATCACTTAAAAAGAAAAAAACCTGGATTTTGGTCAAAAGACCTAAAGGAAAAAAGGTTCTTGATCGTAAATGAATTTTCAAAATTAAAAGAGGTGAACAAAGTGAGAATGGCATTAGATATAAAGATAGATTTGTAGCAAATGGCTTTACCCAAAAAGAAGGGATTGATTTCAATGAAATTCTCTCACATGTTGTGAAATTTACAACTGTTAGGGTTATTCTAGCTTTAGTCACTCAATTTCATTGGGAATTAGATAATTGGATGTCAAAACTGTTTTTTTAAATGGTGACTTAGATGAAACTATTTACATAAAACAACCTAAAGGCTTTGAAATAAATCAGAAATGTGACTTAGTTTGTCTTCTTAAAAAATTTCTAAATAGCTTAAAACAAGCTCAGGCAATGGTATAAAAAATTTGACAATTTTGTACTTGGACTTGGTTTTAAGAAAAGTAACTTTGATACATGTATTTATTGTAGAGGAAATGGTGGAGCAAATTCACTTTATTTACTCCTTTATGTGGATGACATGTTGTTAGCAAGTCGTGATATAAAAGAGATAGAAGAAATAAAAGACAAACTAAAATTTTAATTTAAAATGAAGGACCTAGGTCCTATTAGAAAGATTTTAGGTATTGAATTTAAGAGAAATAGGAGAAAAGGCACACTAAGAACATCTCCAAAAGACTCTTTAAACAAAGAGATGCTTTCTATTTTAAAAAGTCAACATTTAAAATCATACTCTAAGAAACTTTTTAAATTAACATTTTAATTTTGAGAGTGAGTTTGACTCTCCAAATTGACTCTCTATAATTAAATGCATTCAAAAAGTTTCAATTTTCAATATAAAAGTAATAAAATAATCTAAATAAAAGCTAGTTAAAATAAAAGATAAAGAAAAATAATAAATATTTTTTAGAGTAGTAAAATTAAGTGTTAAATATAAAGAATTTGTTGGAGTAATTCAAAATTTTAACTCTCTAAATTTATAGATGCTCTTCAAATGATAGAATATGCTCTTTAAAAATAGAGAGTCTCTTGGAGATTCTCTAAGTCTTAGCCATAAATCATATATTCTGAAATTGCTAAATAAATTTGCCGTGACTGATTCCAAAAGTGTGAGTGTACCATTAGCTAATCACTTTAAACTTTCAAATGAACAATGTTATAAATCTGAAGAAGAATTTGAAAGAATGGCAAGACTGCCATATTCTAATACAGTTGGGTTTGTTATGTATCTTATGGTTTGCTCCAAACCAAATTTGACATATTCTATAAGTGTTTTGAGTAGATATATGTCAAATCCTAGCGAAGCACATTGGGAAGCCATGAAATGGCTTCTTAGATACATTAAGGGTATCTCAGACTTAGGAATTCAACTCAGGAGACAACATGAAGGTGTTTTTTTTTAAATGATTTACTGACTCTAATTATGCTGGTAGTAGGGATAATAAGAAGTCTACTTCAGTCTATATGTATACTTTGTGCAATTCCTGTGAAATCTCAGCTTCAAAAAATTGTTGCATTGTCATCCACTGAGGCAGAATATATAGCTGCCACATATGTCATTAAAGAAGCATTTTGGTTAAAATGGTTATTAAATGAATTTGGTTTTGTTAAGGAAGTTGTTCTTTATTCAGATAATCAATCTGTCATTCATTTAAATAGAAATCTTGTATTGCATAACAGATCCAAACATGTTGATGTTAGATTTCACTTTATAAGAGATATTATTTCACAAGGGGTTATGAAACTTGAAACGATTTCTACTAACTGTAATCTTACTGATGTAGGTACCAAAGTGTTGTCACTAAACAAGTTTCTGGACTGCTTAACTTTGTTGAACATTACTGCCTGTTGATCTGAGGATTTGGTAAGAAGTGCTGATGATGTCAAAAATGGGGAATAACCACTAATAAATGTAAGTTATTATACCAAGGTGGAGAATGAAAGGTTGGCACAATGTTGCCAAATTAACCTTGTTGGCTGGATTGTTGACCAGTTGACTGATACTTTGATTTTATTAAATGGTGCAAAGTCGTGTTTTGAATTAAGAAGCTATGTTTTCTACTTTTTAAATGGATGCTCCATATGTCGCCAAGTGTCAGCCCCACAATCGTTGAATGGAGACCTTTGGATGATTTATTTAAAAGGTATTCTAGGGTTTGAACTATACATTGGCTCCTAATATTTTTCTCTCAGTCTCTCTGCCCCGTTCGAGTGTTCATACTCTCCTTCTCTCTGAGAAATTTAGAGAGACGCGAAAGCGAAAGCCTATGGATCAAAACTCTCTTTTGATTTGTTTCTCTCTCAAATGTTGTAATTTTTAGTGATTTCTATTTGAGTTGAGTGAAGNTTTGATTTGTTTCTCTCTCAAATGTTGTAATTTTTAGTGATTTCTATTTGAGTTGAGTGAAGTGTTCTTGTGTGAACAATTGTTCTTGAGTGAAGGCTGAGTTACTGTGATCTTTAGGGGTTACTGTCTGAGTGTCGAAAATCTTGTCATTTTTACCTTGGTTGTGTTCCATTTGAACGGTGGTTATTTCAATGACTGAGACACTGGTGCTTTGGGTTATTGCCTTAGGGCAACGATTAATGAAATTTCTCCTTTTACAGTATTTTGTTCTGTTCTTGCTTATGCATATATTTATTGATCTTGAGCTAATTTGTTGAACCTCCTCCTAATAGGATATATTAATTTGGTTGAATTTTAGCACTATTATTATTTTTGTATGTTACGTGAGTCTCACCATGAACATATCATCAAAGTCTTTAAATTATGTTCATAATGTGTAGAACTCTCCAGAGAGGCGATCCATATCCTCATTGGAATAAGCTTTTGATGATGTCGTTCTTAACTTCTCTTGGAAGGGCAAATTGCAGGGCGAAGCTAGAGGTAGTTTCCGTGGCTTCAACCCGACCCTAAATATGGAAGAAAAAAAAAACAAAAATTATAGAATCATGGGAAAAAAAAAAATTAATATTTGTGTTTTACTCTACCCGGCAAATTGAGTATTAGCGGTGATGCTAATGGCTGTACATGTAAAGTAGGACTTAATAGAGGATATTTCATACATTGTACAATTCAATTCCGTGGATAATCTTTATAAATGGTAGTGAGATTTGATGACAATATTTTAATATAATATTGAACTAATTTAAGTGAAAACTTAAAATGTAAATTGTCTTATCCAAGGTAATGTACAAATATATGCATATAAAATGAGAATCTGAGTCATCCTGCGAATTTATATTTATTATATCGTCCCGTACAACTAAGAAATGAGCACTGCTATGTCTAAACTAGTGTAGATATGCTATCAATTTAAGGTTGACTACAACGGAATTTGCTTGCATTCCATAGAAAGTTCTTTACGACATACATGTAAATACCGTATAAAATCGTGTTGTAAATACCATTTTTTTTTTTTTACGTCATGCATGCCGTTAATAGTTCATTTTTTAAAAAATATAAAAAGGCAACAAATATTTTCTTTATGAAAACATGGCATCTTGAGATGCATGTCGTAAATATTCAGATTTTAAGGCATGTCCAAAATGTATACCGTGAATATTTTTAAATAATTAAATTATTAAGACACATTTAAGGTGTAAATAGTCTGTTTTGCGACATGCATGCCGAAAGATTATTTTTGTTGTAATGGTTGTAACCCAACATAATTCTGACACCCCATTAAACTTCAATCTCAATTTTTTGATGTCGAATCTAAATTTTTATGCTTCAAGATTGTACAAAGGTGACAATTTGAAGTCTACGAATAATATTTTTCGTTAAGAATCATGATGAACAACCGTTTTACGTGCTAGTAGTCTGAGTGTCGAATAAATAAAATTAAATTTCTTTATTAAATAATGTGACAACAACTTCACGATCATATATACTGTGCTAACACTCCTCTAATAAATAACATTACTTTTAGTATAAAGAAATGAATAATGTCATCGACCATCAATGGTGTTAATTACCAGTGTAGGTATCACGTTATAGGTAATAATAAATTATTTATAAATTCTTGTACTTAATTTAACTTATAATTTAATGACATGAATGATGTCACATAAATTAGCGTTAGAGTTGATCTATTACCCCCATTGGACAAGAAAATTTTTCCACTGTTGACGCGACAAGAGAACCTTATTTATGGTTATCCGAATTTATAATTATTTTAGAGAACCATTAATAAAATTCTCTTGCCACGTCAGCAATAAAAAACTTTTATCCTATCAATTGATGGTAAGGGATTAGAACTGTCGATATTAAACACCAATGATGTTAAATAACACTATTCGTAAAAGTGATGCATATAAGAATAATAATATTGGTAATCAATGCAAAGGGGTCGTGCCTAATTTAAACTCCCAGGATTTGTTCAATCATGAAAAACATCCCACGAATGCAATAAATTCCAACATAGAAAACGAAATGCACGTTGAGGTTCATGCTGCCCTTCACATAAATGAAGATGTTATATGGGTTGTGGGACCCACAGTTAGTGTTTAGATCAATTTCCCAAATATTTCACTTTATCTTCAATTACCATTAAACCCTAAAGGACAATCATTACCATTATGCACGTGCCACGTGTCCTTCAATGGACTCAACGCACATCTGCATGCATGCAATGCATTCATAGAAATATTCAAAATTACACTACATTTCATGAACGTTGTTTGAACATGTTAAAAAACATTCCTCAAAAGCAACGAAATACAACTGGAATCATCATTGAATCATACGATTGTCCTATCTCTAAGAGTATCCCATGGATATTAGGTTTATGCAAATGCAACAACGATTTGGACATTGTCTCGAAAAGAAAGTTTCGATGATATAGTTATGAGTGAAAATGTAAACTTTCTTCGACTACAATTGAAAAGTCATCAAAGAAGCCTACGAGATGGATTCGACTCACCGGGTTCTCAAGGATTAAAAGGTACTCTGCTATCTAGTGAGATTAAAAAAAAAAAAGTACACTACTATACGTGAAAGGCCGTAGTGGAATACATTTAGTTTTGAAAAGAAGCAAGACAAATAATGATGTGAAAATAAAATTTATTTTTATAAATTTAAGTTAAGCTCTATTCACTTGTTGATTATATTTAGCCCTCATTTGGTAAAAATTAATATATTTTCAATTAAATTTAAATCAATAATTAATTTTAATCACATATTTCATAAAATTCACTACTTTTTAACCATACACCTCATCAATTTTTATTAAAATCTATTAAAAATCTAATTTTAGCCCCTGTTTGATGGAGATTAAAATCAAATTTTTAGTATATTTTGATAAAAGACATAATGTGTAGTTGAAAAGTTGTGGATCCAATGAAATGTGTGGTTAAAAATAATTGTTGACTTTAACTTGAAATTTTAATTCAAACCAAATAGAGGCTTAATCCCCACCAAACACGATTTTAGTTATGGCTCTATTTTTGAATTTCTGAAACGGTTCTAAAGTTTTAAAGAAATTTAATGTCTGAAATGAAATTACTACTGTTAATTACTTGTTATATTTGTAATATAATGGCCAAAGACAAAACTGAAGTTAATTCTTAGTGTTAAATCATAACAAAATCCACAATGATATGCAATTTCTAATTAATTTTTTGGTCAAAAGTTTTCAAAAGGTTTCTCTAAAATTTCTGAATTAACTAAAAAACAAATAAAAAAAAAAGAAAATAGGACACTTTATTTTTTGAGTTCCGAAAACTTTTCCTAGAGTTTTCAAATTATTTCGTTATCCAAAATGTGTCTGAGATGAGGTTATGGTCATTTTGGAAGTTTCCATATAAATAGGAGTGGCAATCGGGCCGAGCGACTTATCGACTTGCCTGCTCAACTCATAATAAGCTTTACCCATACATTGTTCGGGCTCGTCTACGAATGAGCTCGAGTGACAATCGAGCCCAAAAATAATTTGGACGAGCTAGCCGCTCGGGATTGATCTTGGTGCAGTGATGTGGTTGTTTACAGGATCTACCTTGGCAGGTGATGTTAAAGAAGTGATGTCATTGAGAGAGAATGGAGTAAAGGAAAAGAAGGTGAGAAAATAACAGGACCAGAAAATAAATATATAATTTTTAATCCTATGGGAAATGAAAGTTTCAGTCTTAGTCAAAATTCATGTCATGAGATCTAAAGACTAATAAAGATGAACCTGTAACATCCAATTGTCTCCTACAAGGAGGTCTAGACTTCTGCCCAAAGGAAACTCCACAACTTTGGCTCTCTCTTTTTCTTTTCTCAATCATTGTGCGAATCAAATTTAAATAATAATTCTGAATTTCAGATGTGACTGTCACTTTTTTTTTTTTTTTATGTTTTGTATTTAGAATTTAATGTATGTGAAGAAAGATAAATCATAAGTTGAATGGAAGAGTACATGTTTGGCTTAGCTTTAAAACGTGGGCTCCTTTCTTGACACGAAAGACAGAGTTGGAAACGGACTCCATGGAAGCCATTGTTTCATTTAGTGAGGTGCATTTGACCGAGAATTCAAATAGAGTATTATTTGAATATCGTCTTTTTTTACTTTAAATTCTTAATATTGAGATTATGCACACGTTAAGATTAAAAAAAAAAAAAAAAAGTTATGTAGATCACCTTGTCAGAGCAAAAATAATTAAATAATATATATCCTTCAAAGAATATCAAAATCTATGAATCTTTTGCTATAAAACAAAACATTGAATACCCGTTGGGGAGACAATCACTCTTAAGTAGAATTAAAGTTATTCTTACATGTGCCCTGACTATATTTTTATAATAGATGGGAACATATAAAAATATATTAAAGATTTATAAATGCTTAATGATCATGTAAAACATAACAGTATATTTCTATCCCCTATTAAATTTCACGGCAATTGACACTCTGTTTAATTTATTTTTAATCTTTCGAAGGTAAAATAAGACACAAAATTCATACAATTATTGCGCATATAATTGTAGAAAAAATTAAATCGATATCAGTTATTCAATAATTAAAAACGTGCTTTAAACGTAAAAAAGAAATAAAGTCACGAATTAAAGGTTCTTGATATAAGTTTCATAGTAATCCTAGAACTAAAAATATTTAGCTAACTATTTACTACAAATGTACGATTCATTAACAAGCAGTAAAATAAATTCTTGAATCTAAGTATCGTTCCTATAGGAGTTATTACCCTAAATAGTCACCATAATTTGTCAAAAGTTCCTAAGAGGTCACTAAACTTTGCAAATTGAGACCACATACATCAATTATTTAGTGACCACTTAGGAACTTTCTGCAAAGTTGAGTGACTATCTAGGGAAATTTTGGCAAAATTCGATAACTATTTAGGGAAGTTTTAAAGTTCAGTAACCACCTAGGAACTTTTTACAAAGTTCAGTGACTATTTTGGCAAAATTCGGTGACTATTTTGTGTATTGACCCTTCTTATAGAGATTGTAATAGTTCAAATTCAAATTAACTTAACATTAACCAAAACAATTGAAAGTCATGATTTTTTCAATAAATTAAATAATTTACTTATGAAAGCAAGACCTAATTTAACTAAAATAAATGCAAGATTAGAAATAAATGTAAGCTTTATAAAAATATGATGATGAAAATGCATTAAGGATTTATTAATACTTAAAGATTATGAAAAGTATATCAGTATAATATTTCTATATACTATCGGACTTTACGACAATTGACAATATGTCTAACTTATTTTCAATCTTTTGAAGGTAAAATAAGTCACAAAATTCATACAATTATTGCACATATAATTATAAGGAATTAAATCGAGGTCAATCATTAATAATTAAAAACATGCTTTGAACATAAAAAAGAAATAAAATCATGATTTAAAGGTTCATGATATTAGTTTCATCGTAATCCTATCACTAAAAATAGGGTAATTAGCAGATAACGTCCACACCTTATATTGTTATTATGAAAAAGTTCTTACTTTTCATTTTTTTGATATTTTCACCTCTATTTCCACATTTTCTTTGTTCAAAAGATCATTTTCATTCATTTTCTCAATTAAAAATTATGAAATGATGAATATAACATTCTCTTCAAATAAAACAAAAGAAAAAAGAAAAAAATTAATTGCAATTATAATCCTAGATTTTTTTGAAAAGCGCAAAAGGATCTCATATAAATTATTAAAATGATAATTAGCACATAATGTCTCAATATTTCACTATTATTGCAAAACAATCCATGACTTTTATTTTTTTTTGACATCTTCACCCTTAATTACACATTTAATTGCGCAAACTATCATTTCTATCAATTTTCATCCAATTTCTCAATAAAGCTGTGAAATGACGAAAATACCCTCCTATTGAAATAAAAAAAATTAAAGAATTAATTGCGATTATAATCCCAATTTTTTTTTAAAAAAAAGTGCAAATGAGTTCCCAATAATATTTTTTAAAAATTGATTTCTTAAAAAATTATTTTAAAAAAAAAAGTGCAGATGAGTCCCAATTAAATTTATTTAAGAATTAAAAAAAGTGTAAACGAGTCCCAAATAAATTATTAAAGAATTAGAAATTAAAAAAAATATTTTTTATTTAAATAGGAAGGTATATTCATTATTTTACTGTTCTTTATTGAAAAATCAGATGAAAATGATGGCTTGCACAATCAAATGTGTATTTAAAGGTGAAAATGACAACAAAGAAAAAAAATGAAAGGTATGGACGTTTTCATAATAACGGTGAAAGATATAGACATTTGTACTAATTACCCTTTTAATAATTTATTTAGAACTCATTTGCACTTTTTAAAATAATTTGGGAGTTTGGTTGCAATTAATTTTTTTCTTTTTATTTTATCTAAAGAGAATAGTATATTCGTCATTTCACAATTTTTAATTGATAAAATAGATGAAAAGAACCTTTTGAGCAATGAAAGGTAAAAATAAGAGTGAAAATGCAAAAAAAACAAAAATCAAAAGTATTGATGTTTTCCATAATAACAATAAAAAGTGAGGACGTTATGTGTTAATTACTCCTAAAAATATTTAACTACTCATAATATCGAAATTAAACAAACAGTAATTAAAAGACATCGCTAGAAATTGACAGAACGTAATTAATTCCCGCACAATTGTTGATGAATGAAATTTTTCTTTGCTAGTGTGCGTAATTCCGTTACACTCTGCTAATAGCTTCCTGTTTAATCCATCCAGCCGCCGATGTTCTCTCCAATTTCTTGCTTGATTCCCCTTTTCCTTAATTTCAACCAACAGCTGCTAGGGGTGGCAATGAGTCGAGCCGAGCGAGTGGCTCGTGAGTCGAGTTGAGCTTCGGCTCGTAAGCTTGTCATTTTTTTAAAAAAAATTTAAGCCTTAAAAAAAAGCCTATATTTAGATGAGCCTACGAACTGGCTCGTGGGCGAGCCACTCGTCAAAAAATGAGCTGAGAGGACTCGACTCGTGCTCGAGCTCGTCTTTTTGACAAGTTCGAGTGGCTCGTGGCTTGGTTTTGACGAGTCAAGTGGTCAAGCCGATGAACCGCTTAGTTCAGTTGCCATCCCTAACAGCTGCATTCCTCTTGTTTTTATCAAAAGAATTCCCTCCCCAGCAGCTGCCTTTTGCCGTGTGTGTATATGTGTGTGTGTGTGTGTGTGTGTGTGTATGTGTGTATATATATTCCACTCGGCCACAATGTTGTGATGTCTCCTTAGGCATCCAGAATGTAATTGAATTTCAGCCCAAGTGCAGGTCAT
>CAIGRB010056528.1:0-20142 GCA_903798255.1 Fraxinus quadrangulata
AAAAAATATATGTTTAATTAATTAATTTATAAATAAAATTTAAAAAATTCTGAGATTTGAAATTCTAAACTTAATCTATTAAATTTGAAATTGGTAAAACTAAACATGTTAGTTATGAAATCTTTCCAAATAGGATTCATGTTTAATGAAATGATTTGAGATTTATTTTGACCGTGATTTTTCTTTTAAAGCCACATTTTATCTTGAATTAATCTTACGATATGGACAAAACGATAAATAGTGGATATCGAAGTCTAATGGCTCAACATCTATTTGAGATTTCACATATCTCATTGCGACATTCTCTCCCAAAAAATGAAAAATAACTAATTAATTATAATTATTTTAAAATCGATTATTCAAAATCAGCAGTGGGCCTTATCTCGCTTTCATAACCACAGAGACAGTTATAAGTCTCTCCCGCTTTTTCTCTCCCTCTTCCCCATTTTTCTTCCAATTATCACATTCTCGTTTAATTCTACACGCGATGTTCTAACATTCTCCTATGTGTAAAAATAATGGCGTCAATGCCAATCTGGAGATGAATAGAATTGAAAAAAAGAAAAAGAAACGGTTGATTTTCGTATAATTGATTATTCATGGCTACCCTTTCTTATCAATTGTATCTGGGTTTCATAATTACAATTCATTTGGGAATTTTCTTATTTTTGACATCATCAGTCGCCGCTGCCGGTGGTGATTCATCAGGCTCCGCCTCCGGCAATGCTTCCAGCTCCTGCAGCAACCCCCACATAATGGTACGATATCAAAATCCCATTATTCATTATGTCATTGGTACTGTTGTTGTCATTTCATATTTTATTTATCTGAATGTGTAAAGTGGATCGGGGTGTAATATTACAGAGAAATAGATATGTTTTACCTAAAAAAATATAATTATTAATTTGATCTTATTGCATGGATACGCCCTTTCACGTGTTTTCTACCAATAATATTGGTATATTCAGTTTCAGAACAATTTTATAGATAATGGGTAAAATTGATTTAGAAGTAAAACTTGAACAACGTTGATATTTTCATTTACTGGTAATTATCGAATATAGACTAAATAATCTTATTTTTAGCTGTGGATTTTGGATAACCTTTAATATTAGTATTCTTGTATTCCACATCATAATAGTTATATATTTCATGCAACATGTTAAGGACATACTTGAAGAGAACTGATGAAAAATAAAATGAATGGAAAAGGGTATATTCATAGAAAATATTGATCTGCCATGCCTACATGGAAGTGGGTTGCCATTTAAACCTCTAATGTTACTTGAATTTTTGTTGCCTCATCACTATTATGTGATTGTCTATAGGTGCAATATATAGGAATTTGGAAAATGTGGCTGAATTTAATTGGATTGATAATTGAAGACCGTGTTGTAACTGGAGAAACAAAAGGTTACATGCAATAAACTAGAAAACGTCAAAGTTCAAACTGTTCTTTTATTTTGAATTTTAGTGATAGAGATAGTCAAGGTTCTATTAAAAGTTCAAGGGAACTGAATTACCGAAAAACAAGTGAAAAGATTTTCAACAGTATAATAGAAATGAGTTAATCGAGGGCTTAATGATTCTATATATTGTTTAGAAATATTTCGAAAGTGGAGTGAGATGACTGGAACTTAGCATTCTGATTCTATTGTTTGGAGATGGAAATGAACCCTCATCAAACAAATTTCATTTTTTGATTTATATTTTGTTAACTGAAGACCTCATATATAAGATAGAGACTCTCTTTTGCATATTGAAAATTAAAATTTTCTTATTCTAAGGCATGTTCATCCTGGAAATATTAGCACGAAGAGAAAAATGGAAAAAAGTCTTGTTAGGAATGTACTGGGAGAGTTTTTTTCCACTCCTTTTCAGGTTAAGGTCAAGATATGGGTCAATGGAGCTGAGAAGGAACCAGTGGGTGGGTTAAGTGCGGCATTTGGCTCTATTTTTCCCACCCACATTAAAGAAGCCCACAGATTGCCAGCTACATTTTCAAAACCCTTAAATAGCTGTACAGCTTCATCTTCTAAGGTACTTTTCCCTGTTAGTGTCAATATTTTCAATTTAATTATTAACTTCTCAATGGTCACTGCGAGTTTCATTTTGTGCCTTAAGCATAAAATACTGTTTTATTGTCTCTGAATAAACGGCACATTGTTCCAACTGTTGGTTATTTCCATTGTAAATCTTGAAACTTTATCCTGATCTCACACATTAGAAGAAAACAGTTTGAGGAGCTGATCTTATGGTCAGTTTGTATCCATTGCACAACATTGATAGAAGCACTAATGTCTCAATTCGATGTTTTGTCTTAATTCATAAAAACGGTTGGAGGTTTGAGGCTCATACTGGCCTCATATGTTATTTCTAATTCCATTTATAATATCAAATATCCAAACAAGTTGGAAAGCAAACTAACCCTACAATTTCTAATCAATTAGCTATGCATTAGCAGCATGAAGCTCTTGGAATTATGTTTTGCGGTTTTTGATGCATTTTCTTTAATTTAACTTATGTCTTGCACACACTGTCTCTTTTACACAAACTATGCCTTCATACTGGTGGCACAAGACCATGGAGCTAATCTCATGCTATAGATTGCAAAAGAAAATAAAACACATATTTCACCATGTTCCTCTAATTACTCCTTTCAAAGTGGGAATCTTGGATTCATCTAAAAACAATGCTGCACCCAACGCTATGATGAACTAGGAATAGTGAATGTCTCATCTTTGTAGTTATATGGACTTATTGAAGACAAAACTTAAATAAATAAACATGTCACTTCTTTAACAACTTAAGTTTTTAAATGAAGTGGTTAAACATAGTAATAGAGTAGCGAATGTCCCAAGTTCACGTTTCGCTGCCACCCATTTATAAAAAATTCATGTATCAAACCTTTGATGGAAAAATGAATTGGCTTGCACTTGAGGGGTTTTGTACAAAATTTAAATATACACCTATGATCTCTAACAACCAATGTTGTGAAAACCGGACTATACCAAAAGCCGGTCTTGTTGTAGCTTAAAAACCGGTATAAAATCTGGTAACACTGTCGGATCAATTGGTAGCCAGTGACTTGGATGCGGTTTGCAAGTTTCCTGATGATAAAAAGAAATGTGAGATGGTAGAAAATCATTAAATGAAAAAGTGGCAACAAAAGTGTGAAAGAACTTGCCTCTGATTGGTTTCCTTTGTCTCTGCTGATGGTAGGGATTTTGACGTAAATCTCGTATGTAGTTTTAATTTTAAATAGCCCTATTTTGTGCCCATTTAGTTATCATTTTGTATGCAGCCCATTTATTTTTATTTTATATTTAGTATAGTTTAAGTTGGGCCCACTTAATTTTTATTTGAGGTTAAATGAGTATTTGAGTAATTAATAAATAGTAAATATTGAGTCTTGAGATACTTTTTTATTTTATACATTTTAAATATAAGATACATATCTATATATGAATTTATTTATTTATTTCTATTCTTTGCTCAACCTGGTTTACCCTTGACTCTCTCTTCCCGGGTCAATGTCCGGTTTGATTTTCTAAACGTTGCTAAAAATTTAAGATTTTCAACGAGGCTATTCAACATTACTTTCATTCTTTAATCATATGTCCTTTGGAACCTTTCAAGCTCTTCCATATGGATTTCATACCTTATCTTATCAAATATTCATGAATTTTAGAAAGAAATTTAGCATTGTTATTTGAGTTGTCAAGGATTTCTCTCTGTTACCAATGTTGAGATTTTCAAGCACAATGCAAAGATTCTCTTGTATCCTTTGTAGTTATCAGGCTCTTTGCATTAGCTTGATGCGGCGATTGTGATTTCGTAGCTGAGGCTAAAGTTGTTAACAATGTTGAATTTTAGAAAGAAACTTAGAATTGTTATTTGAGTCGTCTCAGATTTGCTCTCTGTTACCAATGTTGAGATTTTTAAGCACAATCCAAAAAGTCTCTTGTATCTTTTGTAGTTATCAGGCTCTTTTGCATTAGCTCAACGTGGTGATTGCGATTTCATAACTAAGGCTAAAGTTGCAGAAGCAGGAGGAGCAGCAGGACTAGTGGTGATAAATGATGGTGAAGGTTGTTATCTTTAGTTATGTTGGCATATAGTGTAAATCTCATAAATACTATGTCAGTTGTTTGATATTTAGCTTTGGTTTTTGATTGGTACATCCTTTCCCTGAACTTCTATAGGTCTTTTGGAGATGAATTGCGTTGGGAATGATACTGATCTGGAAATTACCATTCCTGTCGTCATGATTTCAAAGTCAGGAGGAGACGAAATAGACAAAGCCATGGACGGTAGGGAGAAAGGTAGGCCTCCTTCATATAATTTGGTTTAACTAGGCTTCCATTTTTATATATATTTGATATCTGCTGCAGTCTTATGCTCAAGATTTTGCCCGATTTATCAGCTTTCTGCATGGTCTTCTTGCTTCTATGCGGTCTTCGGATATCTTGTTTGAATATTTTCTTTTCAGCTTTTTTGATAAAACTTTATCAACTTTTCAGCCGTGTCAAACTTCAATTTTAACCATATATATCATAGACTCACAACTTTTATCTAACTTTTGAGTCACATTTCATCAACTTTTATCAAAATCAATTAATTTTTTTTTATCAAAAGCTTTGTCAAACGACCCCTTAACATGTTAAAAAAACTGCTAACGTTATATTTTTCAATGCAGTGGAACTTCTGTTATATTCTCCAGATCGCCCGATTGTTGACTTCTCAGTGACATTCTTGTGGCTGATGTCAGTTGGGACAGTAGTTTGTGCATCGCTTTGGTCTGAATTTACTATATCAGAGCAAAGTGATGAGCCGCTTGATGAACTCTCGCCAAAGGTTCCATGAACAGAATAATTTGTCTTTAGTTTCATATGCACTACAGTTCAAACACTTCCAGATGGGGGTTTCGTGCTGTACATAAAATGATGTCATGTTTCGCTTCATATGATTGCTTTTACTATTTTCACTAGTGATATTGTTTGGCATTTCATGCTTACAGTAGAGTTCTTTAAGTCTGCTAAACAGTTCAAGCAATCGTAGTTTCCAAACTTTTATCAAACACCAAAGTCATCTTTTTTTTTTTACTTTATCATTTAATTTTGTTCTCACCAATGAAATATTTGTATACTTGAAAATATTTGCTCTGCATGTACCTTTACATTGCAAATATATTTATGCCAGTCTTTCTTTTATAAAACATGATAATAGGAGCCGACACAATTTCCCAGCCTTTTCTAACCCCTGTTTAAGTCATATCACATCCTTTATGAGCTACAGCTGTATACTCATCTTGATGTTGCTTCAAGCTATTGCAAACTCATACAAGATGCAGAGAAGAGAGACACCACCCCTTGTTGGAGTTTCTTGGGTCCATCTTTAGCTATGACACAAACTTTGTAATAAGTCTGCCTTTGATGTACTTTTAGTTATGAGAGGACAGAAATGAAAGAAAAATGATGAAACTTATAATGTCTATTTGGTTTCTGCACAGCTTGACAAGATTTAAAAAACAAGCATAATTGACTTTGCCGTTTCCATTGTTAGGTATCATCCAATGCAATAGCTGCGAAGGATGATGAAGAAATCCTGCATATAAGTACAAAAAGTGCTATAGTTTTTGTCATAACAGCATCAACTTTTCTGGTGCTGCTTTACCTATTTATGTCATCTTGGTTTGTCTGGCTGCTTATTGGACTTTTCTGCATTGGTGGTGTTGAGGTAATTATTCACTCCATTTATGTTTGATATCTGTTTTGCTTTGTGCTGGCAAAGGTTTGGGCTGCTTGCACAACAAAAAGAGAGAGATGGACAAAAAGATTTATTTTACTAATGATCATTTAGTGGGATGTATATAAGCATCAACCATTGAGATAAAGCGTTAAGTGATTTTATGCTTGGTCCAGGCCAAAGGTGAGATGTTGCAGTCTTGGTGCTTGCTCACGTAAAGGAACTTAGGAATGCACTGTGTACTTATTATACTCATTTAGGGGAAAGACTTTCGAAAACAAGAAAATGTTGAAAATTACTAAATTTTTTACTTCCTCCGGAATATCCTTTTATAGGCATCACTTTGTTGAGAACATATTATTTTCCAATACCGTGTTGATTGTCATTGGTGATTTCACTTAAATGCATACTACTTAAACCAGTGTTTTTAGGCTCGGCTCCAACATTGAACCAGTAAAAGGTCAAGGGTCAAAATGTTCAACCGAGTAGAACCAGATGCCAAAAATCAATAAATAAATGAGTGAAGATATGTATTGTACTCACTATAAAAGTTCATGAAAAAATAGATTTTTATTTTTTCACATCACTGTTCCCAAAGTAAATACAAATTATGTTCGTTGACTGAATTTACTACCTGTAACTTGCTTGTATGAATGATTTTCTTGTTTCAAATTGAAAATTGTTTTTGTCTATAGAAAATTTGAGTCTAGCGTTATTGTACTAATAATGAAATACAATCGGTTATGCTCATTGCTCACTAAGTAGAAGTAAAAGAATAAGTAAACAAAGACCATGAACAATAGGTTAAACATGGAAAATTGGCTTTGCCGGTTGACTAAAACAATAAATAATGACAATGACAAATAAGCGTGCGCGCGCGCGTATATGTGTTGGGGGTGTAATTGTTTCTGACTCAATGATACTATGACTTATTATGTTTAAATCAATGCTATTATAACTGGGCTTGCTAATGATAAGTTTTGTTATCAGGGAATGCATACTTGCATAGTATCTTTGGTGTTGAGGTATGGTTCAATTTTAAATGTGAAAGAGTACAGCTATTCTATATGTTCAATACATCTTTTTTAACATACTGTATTGCTTGTACCGAGCAGCAAATGCAAAAATTGTGGACGAAGGACTTTGAATTTGCCACTTCTGGGGGAGGTTTCCATTCTGTCTTTTGTAGTCTTGATATTCTGTGTGGTATTTGCTGTTGTGTGGGCTGCAAATAGGAAGGCATCTTACTCTTGGGTTGGCCAAGACATCCTTGTAAGCTATTACCTATTTATCTTCTCTAATTTTGTTCTTGTCTGCATTTTGTGTTGTGAAGACTCCCATTGTGTATGCTGAATTGACGTGCTTGCACTCTTGCACCTTATCAGTCGATTATATAATAGAAATCAGTAATTACCATTTCACCCCTTGAATCTTGCAAAATGGCACATATTTGCCAGATGAAACTCACACTATCTTTTACATTATATAAAAGTTTACTAAATTCAAAATATTTATAAGATAACGTGCCATTGCCTTTTTAATTTTATGTTGTCTGTACAGCTTCTATGTGGAGACATGTTTGTGCTTGCATGTGTATTTCTCTATTTTTTCATTATATAGGGATACAGATCAAGAACTCCTAATAAAATATAAGAAAACAAATTTAATAACAAAATCTCTTATGCATTAAATTCTCCCAGCTGAGAACAACTAAATAGAGGAACATTGTTAAATTCCTTAGATGTAGAAGCCCATAAAGAAGCCAAAAAATTTTCTCTCTCCAATTAATTAGGCTGATGTAACATGGGAAGCTGTGATATTTGGCTATTTTTTGGGCAGTTTGGACCAAAAGGAACTCACCCAATTTTTGAAGAAAATAGGGAAAATAAAATCTAAGTTTCTAAATGTCGATTTAATACATATGCAGTTATTTTACTTGTATATGAGATGATACCATATAGTCTTCAACCATCTCCGTGGAAGAGATACTTCAGAAAATGCAGCAATTTTCGTTATATCTTAAATCCAGGACTTCACTTATTTTTATCCCTAATAAAAGCACAACAGAAATATGAAAT
This sequence comes from Fraxinus quadrangulata, assembly GCA_903798255.1. Taxonomy (NCBI): domain Eukaryota; kingdom Viridiplantae; phylum Streptophyta; class Magnoliopsida; order Lamiales; family Oleaceae; genus Fraxinus; species Fraxinus quadrangulata. The sequence continues at coordinate 7,827 of CAIGRB010056528.1, forward strand.
AATTGAAATCTAGTACGGCAGATGTGTTTGGGCTTGTTTACAGGCAGTGGTGATGGTTTGTGGTTGTGTCATATTTTACAAGCGCCGACACTTGCTGACTGTGGGGTGAGGGTAAGGGTAAGGGACAGTTCCCATCCAGTAGGGACCCATGTGCTCAATTTTGCAAAGGTTTTGGATCTAAAGGTCTCAAAAAATTGAATGGGGAACCCAAGTTCTATATTTCAAAAAGGTTGGAGACCCCAACTGTTATTTTCCCTTATGATTTTAATTTATGGGGTTTTGGAATGGTTGGCTTGGATTTAGTGTGAGTCAGTGGGTTGACATTTAATTTGTTATAGGGCCTGATTATGTTTCTGTAATATAACTGTTCTAGAAGCAGTTAAACAAAAAAATAATAATAATAATTGGTAGTTCAGCACAATCTACACCTAGAATTCAGTTGTTTCAACTCTGCTAAATTCACACTCATAGATTTTGTGTGTGTGCACGTGGAGGGAATGCTCAAATCTATATGGAAGAAGGGGGAAGCTGGGACTAGTAAACCGTTAGGAATGAAAGCTGGCCATAACTGCCTGCTCCCATTTGTTATGTTTTGCGATGCTCATGAGGATGTTATTTTCATTGTGTCATGGCTGCAAAATTTCATTTAATGCTATTTTAGTGAGCTTTGAAATTTTCTTAATTCGTTTTGTCCATTGAACAACCAGTCTTTGCTATTTATATGTCTATGTATGGTATTTTGACTACTTATTCAACAATTTTTAATCAGCACTTGCACTATTCCTTCTTTGGGGATCATTTTTCATAAAATTTTGTTTTGAATATTGATGGTCTCTGTGTCAGGGTATTTGTTTGATGATAACTGTCTTGCAATTGGCTCAATTACCAAACATTAAGGTATGTGGAGTGATCATACTTGATCAGTTGATCTTTACATGACTGACTTTTTGTATTGATCTACTTATAATTGCTTTTCTCTAGGTTGCTACAGTACTTCTGTGTTGTGCATTTCTTTACGACATCTTTTGGGTTTTCCTATCTCCTTTTATATTCCATGACAGCGTTATGATTGAGGTGAGCATGTTTTTCTCAATTCTCCATCTTTCCTTTTTCTGTAACGTTAAGCAGCATTCAGTTTTTCCAAGCAGAAGACACTTCCTATAATATTTGGCCTTCAAACTTCAATCTTGCTAGAAAATTTATAACACATGTACTTTAGTGCTATACATTCCATACCTCGGTTTGGATTAAAACTAACTAAGCAACAAGTTAAGTGAGAGAAACTAAAAATAAATAATGATCAGTAGAATAAATTGAACACAGACTTCTAGAATGGATATCTACAAGTTCCATCACTCTAATCATCCGTGTCAAACAATGACCCTTAGGTAGAATAAAATATGTCAGGAGTTGAGAGGATATGAAAAAGTTTGCAACAGACATTTTATGAGATTCTATGACCAGAAACTTTATTCTTTTTGGCAATCACACCTTTCTATATATTATAAAACTTTTTAATTGCTGATTATAATTCCCACGTGAATTCTGACCCCTTAGTGTTTGCTAGAAATCAATGAATCCTTCAACATAAATTGATATCTAGATGAAAGGTATACTATTTATTAAAGCACCTAGTGAAGGCATCTTTTTTCTGTGCAGTACATTGTTTTAAATGCATAAATTATGCTCACTGCAAGTGCAATATCAATTATTGTTTAAAAAATATAATCATATTGTATGTATATCAGTAATGCCATCACCCTTTTTTCTTAAACTGTCTAATCAAAGTTTCACAGATGCTTAAAATAGGCATCGCCTCTCTTTCTCCCCCCTCTCCTTCTCCTCTTCCTTCTTCACACCTAACTTGGCATGTCTTTGTTCTTGTGTTTGACACTTCAAATACAATTTGTTTATATGATACTTTACGCATTATCTCTACTTTATCTTAACCCTCTACTGGAGGAAGTTCATCTCGATCAATTTTAATCGTTTTCTTTTGTTGAGAATTGTGCCAAGTTGCTACATATTTCAAAGGCTTAATTTGAGATAATCTTAACTAGGACAAACCTGAGTAAATATCCAACTTTATTCTCCCTGCTTTCATTTGGACTTTGTAAAGATGGTTTAGGCAATTTATCCTCACTGCATTGGGACTTACTGCAGATCATGTACTGTAAGAGTTCAGGCATGCATATTACGCACATAGTAATTTTTCGACATGTTTGTTGTATCTTGAACCACGTGATCTAGAAGCTAAAGGTATTAGAGAGCCACATGTATATAATTTAAATAATGACTTCAACATGTCCCCTTACGAGTAGGCGGAATTCATTTTTTCTATCAAAGTCTGTCACGTGCACAATTTCATTAAATTCATACCTCTGTCTTCTTTAATACCGTGTTAAACAACTTGATCTAAAAGCTTGAGCTATTAGAGAGGCTACATTTATATCATTTAAGTGATGTCTTCAACAATGTCTGCTTCCCTATGGATTGCTTTTGCATTTTACATTGTCTGTCTTCCAAGTGAAGTTTTTCCAAGTGTCTTAATGTCATGGACTGATTTAAAGCTGTTATTGACTAGTTTTGGAAAAAACATTATGGACGTTTTCATTGCATTTCCTGTTCTACTTTGTGAACATGATATTATTCCTTCATTTAGGTTGCTAAAGGTAGTAAAAGTGGTGGAGAATCCATCCCAATGCTTCTGAGAGTTCCTCGAATTTCTGATCCTTGGAATGGTTATGACATGATAGGCTTTGGGGACATTCTATTCCCTGGCTTACTAGTATCTTTTGCAAATAGGTATCTTTTATAGCATTGATGGTATATTAATATTTAAACCTGACATCTTTTTTGAAATATACACCATTCATTTCTAAATGATACCACATACGCACTAAAACTTTGAAGCGAATTTGTGTCTGTACACTTGACATATGCTTATATACTGTCATGTAGATGATCTTTTTTAAAATTAAATTTTAATTCATTTCAGCAATGACATAGTAAAGCTGTCTAGGGAATATCGATTGCATAAATAAGTAAATAAAAGATTAAATTATTATATTAAAATTGAATAAATGAATACTTTTTGGTGTTCAACTATTGTAGTAGGCTAACAAAGTATATAATGGATGTTTGTTGCAGATTCGACAAAGCAAATAAGAAGGGGAGACTAAATGGGTACTTCCTTTGGCTGACAGTTGGCTATGGTGTTGGTGAGTGTTCTTTTGAATTTTTTTCTTAATGTTGGTATTTACATATATATGGACTACACGTACGATCCATCAGAATACTAGAACTACATCAAATTCGTGTAATAACATAACACGTATTGCAATTATCTGGACTAATACTACATTGGAAATGTCTTCATTAGCTAGACTTTATCTGTTTTTATTGTTTCTTACCCTTGGTTTCTGTCAGTACGTAAGTTTATCTAAACATTTAAATCTACCTGTCACTATAGAGTTTTATAATAAAATATTACTACTGGTTCTTTCTTTTTTCTTTTTAATCTTAAATATCATCAAGACCTAGGCAGGGTTTTTATGCTCCACCCAAACTCTAAAATTTGATATCTATGTGATTATGGAGTTCTAAAATAGAATATTGCCACTTCTTCTTCTTTTTAAATCCAAAATACCATCAAGACATAAGTGGGATTTTTACGCTCCACCCAAACTCAATGGGGGTTTGGATTCCCCAACCTTCTTCATCAATAATAATGAAGAATGTTACAAGCAGGAGGGGGACTTTCAATATCTTACCCCCGGAAGATCCATCAAGAGGAGGAGATAGAATTGTTCGAAAAGCAATAAACATGGATAGTACTACTTCCATTACAACTATAATCTAGAAATAATTTAGAAATAGACATATAGGTCTTGAACAAGTCCATCAAAAAAGGGCCGAGTGATCACTTCCATCAAGTAATAGAATATTGTATAATGAAACAGATATCATTGTAAACTCGGTGGATAGCTCATGTTGCAGTATATGATTTTGCACGTGAGGATTTAGGGTTATGACGTGACTTGTAGACTCATCTAATATGTGTATATAGCATCCCTTGCATTACAAGTCTGAAGCTAAGTGTGTGAAAGCAATAACTCGATATCCATTGTTGATTTGAGCTTGTGAGTGGTATAGATTTACTGCACGAAAAAGGACTGGCACTTCACTTTTCTTTGTACATCCCACCAAACTTGTACTGTCCACTGTACACCACTTCTTAGATGATTGCTAAAAAATGATAAAGGAAAGAAAATAATAGGTACAAATTACTAGTAGAGCAATGTAATGTTGAAATGACGGTAGATAGGTCATGACAAAAGATGCTTGATATTTTATCCTGGCAATCAGCTACCAGATTTATCAGACAAGTCAAACATCCTTTCTCATTGATTAATTTTATTTGGAAACACAATTACACAAAATTCTATATTGAAAAAGAAGTTTTTGACAAATTTCGGGTGTTTCTTGGTGATACTGAAGCAATTAGTTTGTTGAACACTTATCGAATTTCTAGGCGTAAATTATAGGTTTCAGACCTTGAAAGCAAGGAGCTATTTTGGTTTGAGAGGAAGTGCTAGTGGTAAATTATGTGGTTATTATAATTAGTAGGCTGTTAATCAGTTTAAAATTTTCTTTCTACAGGTTTTAGGAGTATCTATTTGTAGATTTGTCATAAAATTTTAAATTTGAGAAGAATTTCATTTATGGTCCTTAGCAATCGAGAAGAAATTAGAATTATTTAGTAGAATCCTAGGTGAGAGTTGTATATCGTATAATAGTTGGAGTATTGGAGAAATCTTAGATTGTTGAACAGGCTTTCTCCTTATTTTAGTAATTATATTATCGAAAATTTAGTGATGCTTTCTTTTTATTTTCCATACATCTATAATTGTAAATTCTCCTGTTTACTTAATCTTCTTTTCCCTAATTTCCAATGTTAAAAATGCTTATTCAGTTAATAACGTATTTTATCACCGCGAGGCACAGCGTAAGCCTCAAAGCAGCCTCATGATAGATCAATAAAAGCATTTAAAAGAATATCAAAATATGCTCATAATAAACCATAAACCCTCTTTAAATATCCATAATAAAACTAGTTAGCAAAATTAGAAGTCTAATTTGCAAACAAATAGCAAATAGATCAAGAAAAGAAAATAACAAGTTCTTGAATTATTAATAATGTAGCATAATTATAATCCATTACTAAAAGTGAAGACAACTCAAAAAGATCTCATAGCATTACTACTAATATGATCTTTAAAGGAATCATTAACATCATCGTTATCATCCCCATTGTAAGTAAGTTTTTTTCATGCTTCATCATTTGCCTCCATTTGCAATGGTGTATTGTGCTTCCCTTTTTCCTGACATGTAGGTAGAAAAATAAATAAAAATAAAAGAGCAAATCAAATAATTTATATTATAAAGAATTAACTCAAAAAACTAAGGCCAATAGTTAGATGTTTGAAAAATTCAAGGCAAACGAGTGAACACCTAAGTTGGTTTGTGGCTCAGATTGAGGCTGTAAGCCTCATAATTCAAGGTTTAAGCCTCAATAAATCGAGGCATATGCCTCACAAATGGCATTTAAGGTGTGCATTTTCAGGCGTTTTATGACAGCGTCACGTGAGGCGGGATTCAAGGCTTAAGCCTCTCATAGTTTTGAACCAAGGCTGATTGTAGCATGCTAATCTAGTTTGATCATTCTAACAGAAATTATTTTCATTCCCAAAACTCTAATAACTTGAATCAGAACTATTACAGGAAAAAACCCTCCACAATGCTGGAAAACTATTATCCTGAAAAATTCTCAATATATTCATGGAATACTGTTAAAGCACCTCAATAGAAAGTGAGCAGCCTTTGATTTCGACCAGAAAACTCGTAATGCCGAAGTCTAACACTTTCAATCTTTTTTCGTTGACCCTGTAACCAGTTTGAAATATAATATAAAACCTGCCAACAATTCAAGATAAAAGTTATCTTGCATTGGTTGTTGTGAGGAGATTAAGAAGTTCAGTAAATTTCTGAGAGTCGGTGAAAGTTTGGAAAGTAGAAAGCCAATAATTCAATTATTATATTGGATAGATAATGGAACTGATAAAGAGAGAGGTTCAAAGAAAAAGGGATGTCGTAGATCTTTGATTCTCTAACTGGTTTCTAAATGCCATCTGGCATCAGACAGTTCTGGAAACAGATGCTCTACCAATATGAAGAAAAAATAAATGAAGGAAAAAGTAAGTTATTTGGATGGGTTGAGGAGTGCCCTTAACTTGTTATACAAGCTTACATAGTAAATTAATAGACAAAATTTGTATTATGATGAGTCTTATAATAGATTTGGAGAAGCTACAGAGTGAGTTTTGTGTAAATCATTTTGGTCTTGCCGTAAACATGCACTTGGTAGTTGGTCATATGTCATTTTATGTATGGTGCCTATATTAACTTTCTAATTAGTTTTCTATATTTTACATACGCTCATGCTTCAATTTTTGGTTTGAGATGGACACTTGAAAAGTACAATCAGCTAGAATTATGTTCGATATATAGTGTGTAAAATGTCTACCTTAAGGATGGTTTTTACTTATACTCAGGGAGAAGTGATCTTGTTTTATCTCACATTATTCATAGAGTATACTAGTGTTTATTAAATAATGTACATTACTGTCCATTATTATCTTCTTTGCTTGGTCAATATTCAAATATTTTTCTTGGTTCGTAGTGCATTTGATGGCAAAAATGGTATTGCACAATGTAGTTTCTCAATGACATTTGTAATGGTTACTGCAGGTCTATTTTTCACATACCTAGGCCTGTATCTAATGAATGGGCATGGACAGCCCGCTCTCCTCTATCTTGTTCCATGTACACTAGGTATGAATTTTGGACTTCCATTTGGACAATCTTTTCTGATAACGAGTTTTGTTGAAGACTAAATATAAATAAATAAATGTGTTCCCTCTCTATTAGTTTAAACTTTTAGATGTGATGTTTCAACACAACATTAGAGTAGGGAAAGTCATTAGTTTGAGTATTGCCGCCACTATTTATGAAATTTTTTTATATATCAGGCCTGTTAGGCCATTGATAGAAACGGAAAATTATTAATTAGTCCTACACGTAGGGGGGGCATGTTGAAAAAATTTCAAATAAATAGATGTGTTCTCTAAATGCTCAAGCTTTTAGATGAGGTAGTTCAACTAATTCATATATTTTTCTGTATTTTGAGTTTTAACCCTCATCTTCAACTGTAAATCTCAGGACTCTGTGTCATAATGGGTTTGGTGAGACATGAGCTGAAACAACTTTGGAGTTTTGGTGCTGAGTCACCAGAACTCAACCCAAATGCTGGACAGGCTTGACACACTCACCTGGTTACTTTACATATGGGTTCAACAGATGAAGGGGCCACCAATTATAAACTTGTCTTACAATGGTGTTCTTCTTAGAGCTTTGTAGGTCAATTCAGGTAAAACCGTTCTTTATGCAGCATTCAATCTCTCTAAATGTGTGATTACTTACATTATATCTGCTCATGATATCTTCTCCTCTCATATGTATGCTTCGTTGGGGCTTAGTATTGTAAAATTGACCAAGATCTCAATCAATTCTTTTCCCATCTCGCCACTTATTTTCTTTTAGAATAATGGAAAGGTAATGTGCTTTTTTTGTGGCATGCAAAAAACATGCAACAATAACTCGTTACAAACTTCTTCAGAGCCTTTAAAAAGTCCTGGTACTATCTTCATTTCATTTATTTAGCTTTTTGAACTGATAATAGGTTTAGGAAGGCATACAATTAGAATCATTTTAGTTCCGAGGTTGCCTGGTGCAGAATGAAAGTATGCAAGTGTTACCCATGTCCCCAGGCTCGAAAGATTGTTTTTTCCTAGTACTGTCAGCATCTAGACATAATTAAGATTGTTTGTACATAAGTACTTTGCTCAAGCAATGAATAATATCTTTAATGGTTTTCCTGTTGCAGACTACTATAACTTTCCAGGTTCATATTTTTGGCTTGTCCAAATCCTGAAGTTTTGCTACAAATATTTGTAGTATGATGCAGTTTTGTGCTGAATCCAACAGTTCATTTCTACTGAAGTTTTCTTATTGCTCATCCTGCCCCCACCAGGTCCATATTAACTTTTTAAAGTGTATATATGTTGTTTGACATTGTATAGTTTATACTCCACATGGCCATTTAGGTAAAGGCAAATATACCATTATCGAGACAACAAGAGCACATCGACACTACAACAAATAAAAAATTAAACATTGTTCTCAATAAATTTAGTCTGTTATGAGTTTATTTTTGTTATTCTATTGGGTTTATTACTAAATCTAACACCTGTAGTTTTAGCAATCATACTTGATTATGTAAGTGGTCATGTAACTGACTGGACTGTAAAATATGTAAGTAATGGTTAGGTATGCATAACTATCATAATAAGCAACTTATTTCAAGTTGACATTAAAAAACTATTTAATCTATGACAAACTTCACTGGAGAGCAAGTTTTTTAAGCTTAGCCAAACATAAACTTCATGCTAGACTAAGCTGCCTACTTTTAAGGGCATTTTATAATTAGGATAAAAGGTCTTAACTCAATAGTTAATTAGTAAATAAAGGAAAATATCAAGTTAATGAATTTTTATATTAAATTGGGTATGGAAATTTTGTTTCAGATTTTAAACACTTGATACCAAAAAGGACATGCAGAATTGTTGGTGAAAATTTTTAGAGTAATAATACAATTTATTTAGAAATAAATAATATAATGTATTTAAACTGTATTTCATTGTAATAAGTGAAAAAAGAGAATATAAACTCTCAATCTAGCAATGAATTGACCAATGTACACTCCAATCCTCGTGAAAGTTTCAGATTTTATCTTATTTACAAGACTATCTTTGTCCATTCTGCTTTACTAATTCTCTTTTACTTCATTATGAGAAATTTACGTACCATGATATTTTCTTACTAGAGACCAACTTGTTATGCAAGAAATGTATAGATCATAACTACGTCGAGGCGCGACAAAAACTTCCTCAACCGAACCACCGATATTGTCGAGCAACCAAAAATCCGCAACTTCGTAAATGCTCTTGGGTATTACCGATTAAAAGTTTTAAACTTTCAAATTAATATGGTTTAATTCATATTCAGTTTTGATCATTTAATGTAATTTCAAAATTTATACAAAATCAGCCTTGTAATTTAATATTTAAATGATATAAATTTTCATCATTGTTTTGAGACTTGAGATAGAACTTTGAAATGAATATATACATACCTTTTTCTATATATCTTATAATTTTGGCAACTTGATAAAGAGTTATTTTATCACTTTCCCTATGGTGAACTCATTGAAGGAGAATTTTCTTTAAGCTAAGTATAGCCATTAGTACCGATAATATCCACATTGAGGGAAGGTACACGATTTTAAGACAACATGTTCTCCGACTATAAATGCCATGCTTTCTTAGTTCTTAATTTCTATTTTATTTGTTATTAACTTGTACTGTTCATATTGCGATTGTCTAATTTTATACATAAGAATCACATATACCCAATAAGCTAAAGTATTTATGGGTAAATAATTGGTCTTCAAATGCAAAATCACATTATATTCGATTGTTAATCATTTAGTTTAGTACATGATGATGCTAAAATTTAGTGTTGATATATACATTATTGAAGTATAATGTGCATTATTGAAAATTTTTTTTGGAAATCATGTTTTAAGATTACATCGTCATCATCAATCACAAATGGCGTAGTTTTTATCGAAAACAATTAGTTCACAAACGTCAACAACATCCACCTTAAAGATACCACGTAAGACTCAATTTTCAGAGGTCGCAAAATTGAATATAATCTATATTCAAAATAAACAGTAATAATCATTCTGATCACGAATAAGTAGTGAATAAATTGATGTCTCACATTGAATATATTCTACACAACGAGCATAAACATGAAATAAGCACAACTAAGAATGTTGCCTAAAAAAAGATTGAAGTAAAGCACAACTAAGTATGTTGCTTAAAAAAAAGATTGAAGTAAGATTATAATCTGATTACATTTTAATCTCGAAATGAGCACAAAATAAGTATGTTGGTCGCAATGAGCGATTAATATATTGAGGTCAACGACTGAATATATTGTTCGCAATGAGGATACAAAATAAGTACAATTAAGTTTGTTGGTCACAAATAAAGAAATGAATAAGCAATGCGTTTTTCAGCATAGTGAAGATTATTGAAATCACATTTTAAATCACCAGCTCGCTACAGTCGTTAATTGAAAATGGAGATGTCACAATATATACTCAGCAGAATGTAGAAATCACAATCAAATTGTTAATCCACATTCGATCTTTTCATTGTAAATTTACCAACAGTAATAAACTAATTATTATCATAATAAATGTACCTCTACAAATTTCGACAAATAAAAATAGATTCAATGAAAATTCCAGAATTGTTACAAAATAGGTTCATCAATTTTGGAAAATTCTTTTTGTTTTCTCCGCTCCTAATCGAAATATTGACCGTATATGATCGTCAACGATTTACAAATGAGAGATGATGTTATTCAATTTTTGGAGAGATGAAGTTGATCAATTTGTGGTAAATTTAGAGTCCAATGAGTATTTCTCAACGAAAGATGAAATTGTACAATTTCTTTCTGTTTTGATTGAAGGTGGGGGACTGATTGGCTTTATTTTTTAAAGTGATAAGTTGAGAGAGAATATCTTCAATTATCATGTAACAGCCCTTAATTTAAGTATGATTGTTATGATTTTTTTTTTTTTTTGGAAAATGCTAAAGGAACATCACCCTTCACATCCCCTATTGGAGGGGACGCAGGTGGGATCCGTGTCCCCTCCGATGGGGGCGCCGGATGTCCATTATGGACACCCTTATGTGAAGGGTTATGTTATCCTAACATAACCCTTTTCTTTTCTTTTTTTTTCCAAAGATTCATTTCATATAATTTAAACTTAGAAAACTTACACAACTTTATTTTTTTAATCTTTCATTTCAATTGTCAGGAAATATGAATTTTCTTTCAAAAATTACATGCCAACCTCCGTTCCTTCCATTCCACACCCACCTCCTATTGCGAAAACCCTAACTCCAGTTCATCCATGATTAGCTTCACAAAAGGTGGAGCGCGTGTCACTCGTCCTCTAGCACTGTTAGGTGGGACAACAGTGGAAGATGTAGGCGGAATCTCATCGAATTCTTCTCGAAACTCGGACAACTCAACTAGCGGCAAAGGCTTGAGCTACAACGATGCATGAGGAGTCAAAGAGATGAAGTAGCTATGGCGTACGTCAACATAACAGAGGATATGAGGGGTGCCTCTGAGGATCTGGAAGAAGAAGGCGATTGGTTGAAGTTGGAGGTGCTAGTGCTGGTGCTGGTACTGTTGGGTTGTGGACTTGAGAAGGTTGCTACGTTTTAGGTGGTGCTAGCGATGGTGGAGTAGGGATGATGTGGGGTGAAAAGTGACTGTAATAATTTGTAACTAATAAATAATTTGTTACGTATTAAAATGTATGATTTATGAATAAAATACATAAGTATGACCCACACATCAATGACCTTGTGCGATTTTTGTAACTAATACGTGATCACGATCATAAATTGTGTTTTAGTAATCATGACATGTTTAATTAAATTATAGGTTACTACATTTTATCATAGATCACAAAAATGTGACCTTCTGATTTTTTAATTTTTTTTCCCAAGTTTGTTACTTTTAAAAATGTATTTCAAAACTTTTGTAGTTACTAATAAACGTTGAATGTGAAACTATGAAATGCTTTATGAATGTTAAATCGTTTATTTAATTTTCAATTAAGTAAAACTGGATGTTAATTAGCATACATTGACATCAATAATGAAATGTACTATTAAATGTGAAATCCTAATTAACTTATAATTAGAATTAATAACACTATAATATATAAATGAAAATAAATATTAATTAAATAAAGGATAATTGCAGCAACGGTCCTAAATCTTTCAGATTTTTGCGCAGTTTACCATAACCTTTGATTTGTACCACGGTGGTCCCAAATCTTTCAAAATATGTGACGGTGGTCCAAATGGATGAAAACCATCCATCTAACCGTTAGTTTGACCAAAACAGTGCACTTTGACTAATTTTGACCAATTTAGGAAGGGTAAAATAGGAACTTGCCAATTACCACACTAAAAAATAAAAAAAATAAAACACACACACACACACACACACACTCTCTCTCTCTCTCTCTCTCTCTCTC
>CAIGRB010056536.1:0-48055 GCA_903798255.1 Fraxinus quadrangulata
CGCGCAGACCCCACCGCTCCAGTCGCCGGCGCCCGGCGGTCTTCTTCCCAAAACTCATCCGCCGGAACCCAGCACGCTCGGCCGCCCCCCCTCGCCGGGTGTTGGGTCCGCCACTGATGCATGTACTACAGATTTTGCACTTGAATAAGAAGTGTAGAAATAAAATTTAAAGCTTCATCATTAATCGCAACATTTATTTTTTAATTTCACGAAGTACTTCTTGTGAGTATTTGTGCACTATTACGGACCAATATTACTTGCTAATTTCTATCGTTACATGAGTAATTAATTTCTTTTTAATAAGAACATTGCAATCTTTTTGTTTTCATAATCGCTTGCAGATAAGAATTAGTTTATAACTAACAGGGATTATCTCAAGTATTTCAATTAGACTTCACAAAAGAATTAAATTAAGGATTGGATGATTTTATGTTTATCTTTTTGGCTAAAGCCACTCCGGCATGGGCATAAGCATCACCTTCAAATTCTTGTCGGGTTAGGATACCCCACCATTGTGTAATATGAAAAGAATTATTCAAAGAAATGAGGTGACTATAGAGCTTTTATCTGGATTAGGCTATTAGGCCGACCCCCTTCCTTCTGAGAGGCTGATGCCGACGCGGAAAAAGATGGAAGACTATAATTTTTATCCAACACATGGCAAAACTAAGTGTAAAAGTCAACTGCATGAGGCCTGGACTAATGGACTAATGGACCTTCTCGTAGAGGATCGGCTGGAGAACCCTTGATCAGAATCCTCAAGATTGACACAACTACAAACCCACTATTCCTCGGAGCATAAGCCAAGGCTAGGTGACACAACCTATCCCGAATCATCCTAATGGACCCAACATGTGGTGTGCGCCGATGGTAAATACCAGCTAAGTGTCGAATCACCATCAAGATAACTTTGACCTGTTTTGACTGTGAAATATTTTTATAAATATTTTCACAAAGTTTTCCTTGTATTATGGACTAAAATCACATGAACAATAATTAATTTCCTTGAACATGTACATACAATTAAAACAGGATATACCAGCCCTCAAAACACAAACTATTTAAAATACAATACTGATAAATCGATATTTACTATTATTTACAAAAAAAAAGTCCCCAAAAGCACTAAAGATGTCAAATATGCAACGAGTCCATGCTATGGATACATAAATTACATATTAACTTTTCTGACAAAATATCCATGTACACCAAAAGAAATATGCCTTATATAAACTAATAAAGTGAGTCATACAACTACTGACAATGCGTGGCTCAACTCAGTGGATCGATAAGCTCCAACACTGCTCAACTCAGCTACTATCTGATGTAGGACAATTGGCATTAGATTTTGAAAAAGAATTGGATTGAAAATTGATAAAATGAGCTGTCTCGAAGAAACGAACATAACTTTTTACATCAGTGTCAGAATTTCGATTATAATATGTTTTCAGAAATGTCTCGCAGCGCTCTAGGTTCCCCGGTTGACGTCGTTTTCAGTCTCAAATTTGCAGTTTAAGGGAGTCTACCTGACGATTGAAGTTTTTGCGTTTTAATTGTTTTAATTAAGTGGATGTCTATTTTGATCTTTTTGCTTAAATTAGGGTTTGAGAAGGCTATTTAAATGTTCCTTGTTTTCTTGAATAATACAATTCCATTTTTTGAGGTTATTTTCTTGATATTTACAACTTTCTTTTGTTGAAGATTACACTGGTAAACTCTAGAACTTTTGTTCTGCGTCACTATCTGATAAGGAAAATGGAAAATGGTGAGAAAATATGTGAGCTTGTAACTCATAGAGTGGATATTTCGCAAATAATTGTATTTTTTTCATTTATACAAACTTTCTGAAAACTCTTATTTATGCTATTATAACTTTAAGAAATTATGAAATCTGATGATACTTTTAAAATTAAAGCTTAATGGAATCGTAAAATTCGTCACTCTTTATTCCGAATAAACAATTATAAGGTAAAACGGATATAAGAAATCTAACATTAGTAAATATGAGTGAAAATATCATTTCACAGTACTATAAGCTACACTGTGGAAACAAACTCACACCAGTGTTGAGCGAGTAAAATCACCCGGGTAATTTCCGATAGTGTTAAAAATAACTTTAGATACGTTGAAACATACTAATATAACATGCCAACAAAATTATTTACCTGAACTGAATTTAACTTTTAAAAGAACTAATTATAGAATTCATTTTATTTTGAAAATCATGTTGTCAATTCAGTTATAAGAAATAGATAACTTTCTGATCTACTATAAATTTGGTAAATACTTATTTCTAAAAAATAAGTTTTTTTAACTCACTAAAGACAAGTTATAGGCTATAAAGGTCGATAAACTTTCTCAATCTTTTCGTAAGCACCTGAATTATGATACAAAATAGTCAATTTAACTATTATCATACTAAGTAACTCTAAATATAATAACCGAATACTAAAACTTGATTTCTCGATACTTGAATACATTCCCCAAATTTCCTTTAATAAATTAGAGCTAATTCCATACCTTCACCATTATATATTATATCCAAAATTTAGCTTCATCCACATCATAGAAATAATCATACCTTCCAATCTAGTTAAGACTAACAACCAACAACCCAACAAATTTAACTTTCATCTTATTCCATAAATTCATGCCTTCGTGTGACTAATTCCATCAACATAACATTTTCACAAACTATTTTTACTTAATAACCCAATTAAAAATTATAGGATTTGCTCAATTAGTATTACTTGCCTTAATACAACTGAAAATTTATCAATCAAGCAACTTGAGCAAGAAATTATACTCATTCCTTTCAATCAGAAAATAAACCAACAACTTAGAACCCTAGAAAATTTAACATCATCATTCCATAAAATGAAATTACTTCTTTAGCTCTTGAAAAAAAAAATGAAGAACTTGAACTCAATCTTCTAGTAGTTGACACCTAACTTTTGTTCCTTCTTTTTCCTTCTCTCCATTTTTCCTCTCTTTCTTTTCTCCTCTTTCTTCCACCGTCTCCTGCTTCACCATTTCTCTGCTTCTGTGTGTGTGTAGAAATGAGTAAAATTGTTTCAATTAGTGCTAGATAGTGGAGCGCAAAGTCACAATTTGCAAAGGAAGTCTCTCATCTTTCATTTGATATAACATTTTGTCCTTTAACTTCCAAGGATAGATAATTACATCCCAACTTTAAATTTAATCCACCTTAAACCCTCAAGTATTGTCAATTGTAAAATAAATCCAAAGAAAATAATTTATTCCATATAAGTCCCTGTTTGACCTTGACTTTGACTAGTCGAACATTTGACTTTGAAATAAGCTAGTTGACAAGCATTGGGTATTGAGCCAAAGATTCTTTGTTAAATTCCATCCGTCCCAATTATATAGGTTGAGTTTCCTTTTTTTCTTGTCCCAAATATATAGGCTCGTTTTTTAATGTAAAATATTTTGTTGTGCTTACCAATATACACTTATTAAATATTCCCTATTTAATATACTAACTTTTTGAAATCATCCAAATACACATATTTCCCACTTCTTGGAAACATGGAACAATTCTCATTTCTTCTTCTTCTTCTTCTTCAAATTCTTTATTAATTCCAACAATAATTTAATTTATATACTGAAAATTAAATAGGGGTAAATTATGAAAGATCTTGGCAAAAATTAATTTTCCAATGACATTAAAGAAGTTTTCTTAGTCCGTGTGAAAAACGAAATAAACCTATATAATTGAGACGGAAAGAATACAAAATATTCTAGAAAACACCAAGTAGTACCAAGAATGATCCCAAGTGCATACGACCCTTGCACTCTGGGGTCATCTAGAATTTGATGACAACAAACTTCCACCATAACTTTCAACAAAAAGTAGTATTCATATCCTACAGAAATCTGAACCCCAGACCCCCTCATCTGTAGGATAGCAAATTTTTCTCCAAGAAGCCCCATGAGTTTGTTTACCTTAAGAAGAATCTCCCAACAGGAAGGCAGAAAAAAGTCTCTCTAGCTCATAAGCACAAATATTGGAGGCTTGAGAATTTGGAGGTGGACGTCCTTAATTAAAAAATGCATTCAATCAATCAAATAAATGGTGAGCGACTTTTCACACGTCCTTTGATTTATTTATGAAATAAACTTAACTATATTCAATTAACTAATTGAGTGAATAAATTTCCGCTTCATCTAGTACATCCTAAATTTAATTTAACCTCTATTTGCTCATATATCTTCTGAATTTTTTACTTTATCTAATTTAATTAGTAAAAGTACGTATCTATTTTAAGGTCATTATTTTCGCAACATATATATATATATTATAAAACATGTTTATTTATATGGTACATTACAACAAATATGGCATTTTACAATGCTGAGAATGCAACATTCGTTAATTGAGTGTTATTAAAGAAGTTTGTCGCAATATTTTAATAAGTAAATGCTGCCATTGCTTGAAATAATTAAGCTTCGGCAACATTTTTTCAATGCACATTGCTAATGTCATATTTTGCAATGTTCGCGTTTCATTCTTTGCAGCATTTATTGAACGTTTCCTTGAAAGTGTTTTTTAGTTAAATACCTTCATTTTTCAATTTATTTCCTTCAAAGTTCTGCTTTTATTTTTCTTTTTAGCAAGAATATGTCAATAAGAAAAGTCCATAAGATTAGGGGTCTCAATGAGGTGGGGACGGGTTTTAAACAAAATAGTCAAATCTAGAATAATTTGGGAATAGAGCATATAGTCTTGTGTAATGAGTTTGAGCAAAAAAAAAAAAAAATGTTGAGGTAAAGTGAATTTATTTTAAATAACTAACACCTTGGCACGCAAATCATGCCTCGAAACCTCCCCACCACCTCATTGTGGTGGGGGTGCATTGTGGTGCTTGGAATTGGCATTTCAAATTTCCATCACTACAAAGATAATCAATAGTTTTTTTGTTAACCTAAAGATGTTGATGTGGCATATGAGAAAACGAGTAAGATAAAACTATCCCTTTATAATGTACCAAACCCATCCTTAAACTAATATAGTTAGATTAAGTTTGAATTTGTTGTATCTCTAGAAATCTAATTTACAATTCTCATTTTGTAGCTTGACAATTGCTCGTGACATAAATATCGGTTCATTTACACCACTACTTGCTCTCTCCCTCTTTCTAGATCATTATTTACCAACTTGGGGCAAAAAAAAATTATTATGGATACCAATAATAGAATTTTCTATGTCAAAAACTAATAGAAATTTTCCTATTAAGCATGGAGAACTTCAAATCTTTGTGGTATCAAGAGAACAACAATGAACGTTTAAAGCAAGAAGTCCAAAGATGATATAAATATATTAGGTGCCAAGGGAAAGAGTCATTTCTCTCTAATCCACAAGTGCAAGACGTCCAAAGGAGGAAAAGAGAGAGAGAGAGGGGAACCTTTTGCCAGTAAAAATAAAGAAAGGCAAGAAAATAATTCAAAACCATGGCCTCCAAAAAGTAACTCTTTCTCATTTCTTCTTCTGACTATAATGGCCTCTGTTTTCGTCCAAAGTATCGTAGCAACACGAATTCAGGTCAGCCCTTATTGCAGAACAGCACGGCGAACCAGAGCCCTTTGCAATACCATGATCAATGGCGCTACCAACTGGCATGACACCATAGGAAACGCCATTAATGCAACGCTATCTGTGGCTAAGGAACTCCAATCAAAGAATGAGTTGATTGCACCAGCAGTTGCTAATCTGTCGCCTGCAGCCAAAAAATCCCTTCAAGGAACATGCTAGGAGTCTTTCCAGACCGTAATTGATATGCTTCAGGAGGGACAAGTTGCTCTTGTAGCTGGTGACATTGTCACATTGCAAACTAAATTAAGTGCGGCCTTAGATACCGAGTGTGATGATGAACTTCCCAACTTTGGTGCTACGTTCCCTCTAGCCAATCTGTCTAAGCATCTTACAAAGAAAGTGTCTGTCTGCTTGACTTATTTTTTAACTTCCCTTGATCCTTTTTAGGACCAAGAGGTTTTCCCTCTTCTTATATTTGTTGGAATTGTCAATATTATCCACGGCATTAGCTTTCGAAAAGCCATCATAAGAGTTTTCGGTCTTATCTCTTGCCCTTGATTCTTCTTCTATACGAAGGTGTTTTTGTATTTGCTTCAAAGAGAAATTTTCGGAATTGTGAAGAATCTTCTTCCTATAACATTTCCAAGACCTCGGGAGTTTAGCAATAATTGCTCACATTTGAAAAGTTTCGAGAAGTTCGATCTTCATCGTTTTCAATTTGTTGACTATAACTTGCAACTCATATACTTGAGACAACAATAGTATGTTATCCAAAAACTTAAATCAAAATATTTAGAAATTAGGAATTTCTTCGGCCTTATATTTACTCTCAAGTGCATTCCAAATTTCTTTTGCTGAAATAGTGTTAGTATAGAGGTCATACAAGCGATCCGATAGCGCATTTAGAATGTGGCCACGACATATCAATTTATCATCTTCCCGTTTCTTTCTTCAGCATGAATTTCATCGGTGTCTTCTTCGTTTTCATCGGGAGTAGGCTTCAACTTTGGATCAAGAATATAGAAAATCTTCAACGCTGTAAGGAGGAATTTCAGTTTGTCTTGTCATCTTGTAAAGTTTGCACCATCAAATTTGTCCAACCGTACCAAATCTTGATTCATCATCTTGATTGTTGCAAGTGTAGACTCTGTTTCCATCATAATAAAATATAGAAGTATCGTTTGAGAATGGTGGAAAAAATATGGAATACAGCAATGGAACCAAAAGAATAAGAAGATGAAAATGAGACAGAAACAGAAACAAGACTTAATCACGAAATGAAATCGTTGTCCTCAAACGATATTTGCCTCCTTCTCTATGCTTTTAAGGATTAAAATTGGCAAATAGTTTGTAGGATTTCAAGCCTAAATAAAGAAACACCAAATGTTAAATGATTCTTCAAGTTGAACAAGTGAAAGTATTGGAATTTGAGAATGTGATTACTTCAATGTATTGGATGATCAACGGAATGATTTCAATTGTCTTTGGAATGAAAATTAACACGTATTTATAGTTTTCAACCATCCCATACGAAATGGTTCCAAAATCAAGTGAATATGTGCATTGATTCACTAATAAACCACCAAAAATTTTTGAAAACAAATCCGCCAACGGACAAAAACTTGAACTATGTGACCAGATAGGCTATAACTATGCGGTCGCATAGTTATAGTATCTGGCGCCCCCAAAATTCCCTGTGGGTGTCTATGCGACCATATGCCTATTTTTATGGTGCCAAACATATTTTTTCTTTCTTTTTTTCAATTCATCCATCAACGATCATTTTAATTCATTCAACCACAATTTTGAACAACAAGATTCTGACATAAGGTTCAATGGAAGCTGTTAGAGCATGTTAGCTGAAGAGAGGTCTTGCACCCATTGACTCACAACTTCGACGACGTGTAACATCCAGGTTTTCGATAATTTTTATAAATTTCTTTGAGATATTTAGGAATTTTTAATAAAATTTAGGGGTTGGTACTACTTTGAAAATGAAATGGTTAAGATGATGAAAGTGAGATTTAGTTACATACTCATATAAAGCTAATGGGCTATGTGGATAGGAATGATTAGTGAGTGGACACCAATATGGATAGTTATGAATAATTAAGGCTAATAGGACTTTCCCAAGCAGCGCGATAAGGGCCACAAATTATTTTAATGAAATTCTATAATTACATTGTGATATTATTATGTGATTAATCTGTATATTGTGACGATGTTATCGAGTATGAATATGCTCACACAATATGCATTTGTTATATTGTCATTTATATTGGACGTGTAGATGGTGAGTAAAATCCCTTATAGTTGTACTATGTTATGTATTGTTCGGATGGATATAAGTAATTGAGACTCCTCGATGGTCACTCAGGGTAGCCGATGATAGTGTATTGGACGTACATCATCACGTATACGGACGGTGTCAAGAGGCCTCATAAAGGTGGCCTTGGGGTTGGAACCTGGCACGACGAGCTTCATATATGTATAGGCCAGGCTTAATACACGACTTATTTATCGGTAGAGTTTCGTGATTGGGATGGGATGGGATGAAGGATACACTATGGGATCCTGAGTTGGCCCTGCAACGACCCAACGTACATGGTGTTAGCACACTTGTTATTGGCCAAATTGATATTTGAAATTATTTTTCCCTATAAGGGGAATTAGAGAAGAGATCAAATTAAATCTAGCAAAATCATTTAATAAAATCACCATCAAACTTTAATTCATGAAATGATAATAAACAAAAGAAGAAGATAAACTTATCTTATATTTCACTTGAATGTTCAATATCTTCAATTGATTCTCCATAAATAAATTTGAGATGAAAAACCACGAACCAAATCAGCAAATAAATGATCAATAATTCCATAGAAGAATCAAATGCTCAAACACGAAGATCGTTGTCTTCAAACGATATTTTCCCCCTCTCGGATTGAATTTGGTGCTTAAATGGTTTTTCGGCAAATGGTTTGTGGATTGATCAAACCTTGAAGAGAATTCAACACTTAAACACTCATGTGATTCTCCAAAACTTCAAGAATACAAATGAGAAATTTGAATATGGATGACGATAATATGGTCTTTTCATATTTTGGAATGTAAATGTAATATGATTTCAATATGTTTTTCAATGTTTTGTATTGATCTCATGTCATCTATTTATAGATGTTCATCAATACCCACGAAATGTCGCCAAAAAACCGTGCAAAGCTTGCAACTTTTCACCAAAAGGCATAAAAAATTCGAACAAAATTATGTATAACGGCTATAATTTTGTTCTATGCGACCGCATAGAACAAACATATGTGGTCATAGAAGAAACTTCTGCCAAGCGTGAAATCCCTGTAGTATACCTTGCGACCGCATCCCTTTTGATCTATGCGGTCGCATAAATCAAAACTTTGGCTTTTTCTTTCATTTCTCATTCCAAATTCGTTTATTGATTTTTGAACAAAATTTATAACAATCACCCACTTGTTCAAAATTCAATAAACCCTAATATTCAAAATATACAATACTCATGCATAATTATTAGATATCTTTCTATTTGAATCTAACCATAGTGTAATTCGAACAAAGTAAAATCGAAATTAAAGGTAGGGTGAAAGCTTTGAACCAATTATTCCATGTGACAATACCGGTTCGAACACACACACAAGCATCACGTGTTCTCAAGTTTTTCAAACTCGTTTAGCGCTATGATGACCTTGCGCTCATCCTTTTCAACAAACTTTTAAGAGAGAAACTCTAACTCTCTATTGAGGCGACACCACCTCAAAGTTTGTTTAGGTGAAATTCTTCCAGTATCTTTGTTACTTTTAGAGATACTTGCACTTGGTACTGAACTTCATTAAGAGTTTAAAACTCAACCTTCACTTCAGTAACAACCAGCATTATATACTTATGATAGGATTAGTGCAGATTTTATAATGCTGAAACTATCCACATATCGAATGACTTGTTGTTACCCTTTGAACCCGTGGATTGCTTTTTGAGTAATGACAGGTAGAGTTGTCATCATTGGTGGACCTTTTTTAGTTCAATGGTTTCAAATCCATCCTTCTCGAAGTAGAATTCACTAAATCTCTTTTTAGAGGTTTAGTTAAAATATCAACCAAGTTCTAGATTGACATTACATAATTTAGGAAAATTATTCTTTTTGATTAATTTCCTTATGTAATCATGTCTTAGACTCGTGTGTCTAGACTTTTCATTACATGTGACTTAGTTCTTATTAAATCAAGCTAGCCAAAGATCGATTCATTTAATAGATACAACTTTGTCATCACCAAGAAATCATTTTATGAAGCAACATGCTTCTTACTAGATTTATCTAAAACTTTATTTTACTTCCAAACATTGTTGGAGAATTTTTTATTAAATCATCACACTAGTCAATCACTTTTACTAGTAGATCTCATGTATGGGTATTCAATTCTCATCATTGAATCATTACAATGATCTTCAACATTATGAATATTCTTCAAATATTCAAACGCCATAATTGGCTTTCAACTAATTTCATCAACTTTAGACTTAGTGCATATCATCTTTATAATTTTATAAGGATTACGTTTTCACCTCATAAATATTCTTCTATTACCATAAGGTATAGAGAAATGTAACTTTTTAAACTAAGTTACTCCCACAATTCCTCAATTAGGAATCCATGTGCAACCTAGTGAAGTTGCATCCATAAGTTTTGAACTTTTTCATATAAGTTCACAAACATTATTGTTAACCCCCACATATTTTGGGTTATAATTGAACTTAGAGTTCTTTAACTCTCTCATAGTTCAATTCATTATCAAATAGATAATGTCCTCATCTAGTGCCTCATGAACGTCTAAATACTTTCAAAATAGTGGTCATCAATCCACAATTTTTTAATTTTTAAATTTCATTCAATGCGCTTCACTTCAACTACACTTGATCATACACAATTTGATCAAGGTCATCTCATAGACCAACAATGTTTTTCCATGCATAAACCAATTAAATTGATTTCACATAAATGTAGTATAGTATAATAAAGAGTACAATGCATCTTGATTCACAAGATTTGCAATATTATTATATCAACAAGCCACTACTACAATTAAATCAAACAATAGTCGAAACATTTACCATGCACTTTCATATAAGAAACAATCAATTCTTTATTGATAAGTTAACATTCGGTAGACCCATTGCCACCAAAATCGATTTTGAAAATACATTTAGACAGCAAAGATGTACCACTTTATAATTGCCTTAAAAACACATGTACTTTCAATTTCAAGTCCTCAATAAAATTTAAATCATTGTTTCTCAAAAGTCATGCTTTTTAAAGACATATTTAATTTCCACAAGAAAATAACATATACTAGATTAAAATTTATTTGTTACAATTTCTAATATATAAGTCATTTAATCAGAATGAATGGCATCCCCAACCAAATCATCGTTCATTAAATAAACGGAAGCATATGCATGCATTAATAGATATACCTCATTATATTACAACACGCATACTTCAAATTTGAAAATAAACAAATACACATATTTAAAGTCACAAAACTTTAAACTATTAAATTTCAAAGGAAACACTTTTCCACTAATCAATTGTTCACAACAAATTTATTTATTAAATATGCACATTTTTCATCATTTCATCATGCAAATACATATTTACATGCAAAACAATTTTATTTGAATGAATACAACTTATAATAAAAGTCCAATCATATCCATTCACTTCGATATATACAAAACATATATTATATGAAGATGCATACACATACCCTTTTATAGATGAAAACGGATAATCTCATGCCATTTCATATACCAAGACAAAATTCAACGAAGAAATTATCATTCAAATACAACAAAGATGACCTTTCAATGTCACATATCATAATATATGTTTAGAGGTTTCAAGCTTATTCAAAAAACCCATACATGTAATATTTTAATTACTACCCTTGTGGATTTTACAAGAAACTTTGCAAATTTGGCAACTAATCCACTTTACGTGATTTAGAATACATCTATCTAGATTAGGAGCTCTTGAAAGTGAGAACCGGACTTCGAATTATGTCATAACACCACGTTAATTATCATAGACCTAATTATTTCAAGAACCCAATTTAGTATGTGCCTCAAGATAAACCATTGCAACTGTTAATCGAAATATGTCCCACTATGGTATATTGATTTTCATTCAAACCATTGGGTGATTATTTACTAGTCCAATGTAATGAGCTAAAAATTTTAAGCACCGTTTTACGTGAAAGTCACGTTCATTCACTTAAGTACATCATGCTTTTCATTTTATTCTGCAAACCATTAACAATGTCAATCATATAAACATATGCATTCTTTTACTTTTCAACTATATGTGGTTTTAATTAACCATGATGTCACTTAAATGATACAAATGAAAAGACACTACGCTTGACAAATGACCATTAGCAAAGTGGGAGTCAGTAATATATCTCAATGCAATTACATGAATAATGAAAGGACACGACTTTACCAAAGTTCTGAAAATTAATGTTTCCAACGTCTCCTTTCATTCAGTAAAAGTAATATCCATATCTAAAGCATAAAATAGAAGCCCAATTTCATAATATAGAAAGTAGGAACCACAGAAAGCAAACGTCAATTTCATGCACCATCTAATTTTAGAATCGAGATATGTGCATTTAATACTTCAAATTTTCATGCACTCCACACTTTTATAGCACGATCATAATTAGCCAAAATTGACGGCACATAATATAAATACATAAAATTTGTCTTAAGATTTGCACATGCAATAACTTGATTTCTATTACACATAGAATATAATACGTACCGTTTATACTTATGAAATCGAAATAGAATTCGACTTACCGAAATAGTCGAGAAGACAAATCAATCATTTACCGGATTCATCACTTTATAGAAGCCTTGGTGATTTCATTCTCCATTGCACAAACAAAGTATCGTTTGAGATTGTTGGGAAAATTATTTTTCCCTATGAGAGAAATTGGAGAAGAAATCAAATTGAATCCAACAAAATCATTTAATAAAATCACAATCAAACTTTAATTCATAAAATGATAATAAACAAAAGAAGAAGATAAACTTATCTTGTGTTTCATTTGAATGTTCAATATCTTCAATTGATTCTTCATAAAGAAATTTGAGATAAAAAACCACGAACCAAATTAGCAAATAAATGATCAATAATTTCATAGAAGAATCAAATGCTCAAACACGAAGATCGTTGTCCTCAAACGATATTTGTCCCCTCTCGGATTGAATTTGGTGCTTAAAAGGTTTTCCGACAAATGGTTTGTGAATTGATCAAGTCTTGAAGAGAATTCAATACTTAAGCACTCATGTGATTCTCTAAAATTTTAAGAACACAAGGGAGAAATTTGAATATGGATGAAGATAATATGATCTTTTCACATTTTGGAATGTAATGGAATGTAATATGATTTCAATGTTTTGTATTGATCTCATGTCATCTATTTATAGATGTTCATCAATACTCACGAAATGGCGTCAAAAAATCGTGCAAAGCTTGCAACTTTTCACCAAAAGCCATAAAGAATTCAAACAAAATTCTGTGTAACGGCTATAATTTTGTTCTATGCTACCACATAGAACAAACCTATGCGGTCGCATAGAAGAAACTTCTGCCGAGCGTGAAATCCCTGCAGTATACCTTGCGACCGCATTGGCTTCCTCTTTCATTTCTCATTCCAAATCCGTTTATTGATTTTCGAACAACATTTATAACGCCATAAATGGGATTTGAAGCCTATGCGTGATTGGATGTTCGTGCTATACACCATCAGATTTACAAAATATTATTATTCATACACAAGTTATGTACAATTCCCTTTGTTTCTTCAAATTAAACAAGCCTTTGGATAAGCTAGATGCTCTGCTAGAAAAAGATCTTGACTTACATATGCACGATTAAGAGATATGCGTGGTTGAGGGACGCTACTGAAAACATTTGGTGGAATTGATTGAGATACGTTGAACCATGTTATTTCCCTCTGGTGGGTAATCAAACAATTTTTGTTGTGCAACTCTAAACTTTTGTAGGCCTATATGCATATATTAGTTCAGACCATCAGTTATGTTTCATTTCCAAAGTGCACAAAGAAAGGATGGCATGAAGTCTTAAAGAGTGTAAATTTCGAGGACGAAATTTCTTTAAGGAGGTAGACTGCGACATCCCATATTTTTTCGAGAACTTTTGGTAATTTTTCTTATATTTTTTAGGGACTTCTGATGAAGTATAGTGGTTTGGTGCTACCTTTTGAAAATAAAAAAAATAAAAAATTAAATAAAAGTTAAGGTGTTGAAAATAAAATTTAGTTATATAGTCATTGTGCAGCTACTGCATAATGCGGATACTGGATAAGCCGTGATAATAATGAGTTATTTAAATTTTTTTTAATTGAACGTCTTTTAACTTAGTTCCATAAGAGTATTTTTGGCTAAGATTTTAAATTTTTACCTATTTCTATTTGTTTTTGCTCGTTTGAATCAGAAAGTCAAATGATGTGTCACTTTTAAATTAAAAAGTTACAAATAGTGTAGTTTGGCATTTTTTAAACGAATATTTTTTGTTGAGTTATGCTACACGTACCAAATTTTTTACCTAATATTTTACCGAATTGACAAGTGGTGGTAAAAAATTTGGTACAAATAGAATTTTCCTTTTTTTGTTAAGCTTAAAATGTACTTATATAACAAATTTAAACTAATGTTTAAATCTTAATTTTATTTTTTATTGTGGATAGTGAATTAAGGTAATTCATTATCATTAAAAGGTAACATGATGTCACCTTTTAAATAAAATATCACATATTAATGTAATTCACGGACACCGTGACAACATAGAAAAGAAGCTACTCACTAATATTATCTAAAAATTTAATAGTCACACGTTAACAATATTATAAATGTCAGCTTAAACATCAATTAGGAAAGAAAAAGAGTAAAGGGTTAAAGAGTCGAACAGTGGTTAAATTGAAAACTAAAATAATTAAATAAGTAATTCATATGTTCGTATACACTCTTTTCCATTTTACTTGATGATATATATTCAACTAAAAAATTTATATTAAGTCATGTTTGTCTTTCTTTAAAATGAAACTCTTTAATTATCATATTCATTTTCAACCAGACATTTATACAATAAAATATTTTACACGTAAACTCAAAATTTTTCTCCATTTTTAATCACATTCTCCAAAAAATCATTATTTAAAACTCTATATTTTCAAAATAATGACCATCAAATCGGGACAAAGTAAAAGAATATTTCAAGACTCACTCTTTAATACTTAATTATTTCATTTAACCTCAAGTAAAATTTAAAATAGACCCAACTAAATGGACAAAATGTGAAGTGAATAGGCCGTAGCTAAAACCCTACATATCTAATCATCCACCACCAAATCCTAATGGAGAAGACGTTGATGCTGCTCCATCACATTTGTCTCTATATTGCAACTTCTTCTTTTCTATTTTTGGCACCATCTCCTGCTTTTTCTTTTGGATTTTCGGCTACATGTGAGCCTTAGGCAAATGAGAGAAGAAAGATAAACAAATAACAACCATGTTATATATACATTATGGATGACATTAAATTTGACTTTATTCCATGTACCAATTTACACTATTAATTTTAAACACGTTCATTCCATCACTCGCCAAATTCCTTCCACCTAGAAGGAATGTCAAACTTATTGTCAACTAAAAATGTGTATTTAGCTTTATTCAACAAATAATGGTAGATCCTTCTATTTTAGTATTATCCTTTTTTATTTTGTCAAAATCAATCGAAAAACACATTGAAACTACATCCAATTCACCGATTTCCGCGTCCCGTTTACCTAGTTAGTATTGTTTTCTATATTCACGGGTTTTAATCAACAATTAATCGGTTTTCTGTCTGATTTTCAATTATTCTAGTCAAATCAATAGATTTTGTTCAATTTCAATAACATAGCAATTTAAGATAAACTAAGCATTCTATTCAAATAAGTCAAAATAAATATTATGTGCCTTTTTAAAGAAAAAGTTATACTGTATGTGAATTTTTAACTAATCTCTATACGAAGACAAATTACAGCCAAATATAATCTAAATGTTCTAAAATCACACTTTAAACTTGGCCGAGTATCCTAATTGTTGCGTCAAATAACAAACTAAAAATTATATGACGTTTTAAAGAAAAAGGTTACATTGAAAGTGAAACAAAAAATGATACCACAATTTAACAAAATTTTCTATTTTGTAAATTACGTTTTCCTGATTTTTTCGGTTTTGTGGACTGAACCCAATAGAATNTATGTAAATTTATAAAAAAAACATATATAAAATTAAATATATCGTTCTAAATTTATCCATTAATGTTTATTTTCATTAAATTCTTTTGAACATTTTTATATTTTTTAAGAATTTGTGTTTAACTAAAACTCTAATAATCATATAATATTATCTTCAACTAAAATCATAAAACCCTAATAATCATAAAATATTCTCTTCAACTAAAATCAAAACAACAATGAAAAAGATACCATTAAAGGAAATACATACATAATATACATAGCAATATATGAAGAAGAATTTGTAAAAAGGGAGGATTACGTTTTATTGTGGATTTGATGAATTTAGTATGTGAATGATTATTAATTTGTGTATGAGTTATTTTATAATGTGTCTTTTGAATTCAAGTAATATTAGTAACAAATTCCATTTTTTTTTCTTTTGTTATATAATCATATTGGGTTTGGGGATTTGAGGTGGCGTGGAGAGAGTGTGTGTGCGCGCGAGCGCGTGCATATATATATATATATATATAGAATGGGATAAACATATAATAATTGTGTATGTAAATAGCGGTACCCTAAGTTATCGAGCGCAACTTTTGTTGATCTCGTTTTCCGCATTGTTGACGTGAACAATAGATATCGGGCCCACTCACCTTCTCTCAAACTAATTTCAAGACGTATGGAATGATTGTCAGTCGATAATAAAACAAGGTTTGGACGTGGGAGAAGCTTTGTAACATGAGACAAAAATATTCGGATTTCAACAAAATATATAAGATCAATTACACGATAATGAATGACCAACTAAAAGCGAACTCAAAATCAAAATCACACCTCAAACACTAGAAACCAAAGATTAATCCAAAAGGAAGAGAATATATGGCTTGCAGTCAATATTTTTGCATTACCCCAAAATGACACAAATGTGGGAGCTTGGTGGCAAAATATAACAATAGTTTCCCAAGTCCATGCTTTAGTTAAAAAGAAACTAGTTTTTTACCGTCATTTTTACTCTGTAGATTACTTTTCACCTTACTTTTTTAAAGGTCCCTGAATCTAAGGGTAAATATCTAACAATCATTCTACATGTACTTTACATTTGACATCATTCTTTACATTTTATCATGTAACATCATCTAAACCGTTAATTTTGAATCTTGAAATTACATCCATGCATTGCCACCATCCACATAGGAGGATATAATGCTAGATGGATTATGCTTCATGTACACCATTACAATCCAATGCTAAATATACACAAGAATGTACATCTAGCAAAATTAAATATCTAATTACCCCAATCCTAATTTTATGTTGTCTGTCTGTTCAATGTGAAATTTATCCTTTAACATAAGTATTATTATTAGCTCTTTTGATAATAATTAAAAAAAGTTGGGAAATATAATTTATTCCTTTAAATTTATATTTTTTTTCAAATACGAACCAAAATAAACGTATCTTTACAAATAATTAACGATGCAGAAATATATTTTGAAAATTTAATAAAAATTATTTTAAAAAAGATAAGAAGCAATAAATGAATTATTCATATTTTATTAATGTGTGGCTACGATCTAATAGGTTCATTTGCAATACTATTACAATTATTTCTTAATCATATTAAAGAGTCCTAATTATAAAACCGAAAGAAAAAGTCAAAGTGAATAATCACTTTCCTCGTTTTAGTTCGTTAAAGAATGAAATCAAGCACGCAATCTTAATCTTCGTCTCTTCTACGATTGACCTCGACTTGCTTCACACATTGAAATAAAAATCTCGTTCTTATTTTCACATCGAGATACAACTTCTACATGTGAGTTTTATCAAGCACCAATAATTTTGTTCTTTTGTTGCGAAGAAGTTTTCACAATTCATTTTGTGTAGGAAACATGTAGAGAAGACCAGCAAAGAAACGTTTAGCTTCTCCTATTATATATGTTGTAATACTTATTACTAAAATGAATTATTTATCCGTTACATGGGGCCGTGAATGTTTTTTTAATGAATTTACCATGTTATTGTTAAATTGTGGAACCTAATTATTGTCACTTCGCGGAGCTGGTTCACTACGATGAGGTCTTTGTGAGGGTTGTAAGGGAAACAGTAGCCCCTCCAGGGGTGTTAAGAGGACGGAGTCACTCAGACGAACATTCTAGTTGAGATCTATTTAGGAAATTGTATTCTTGTAAAATTCTATGAGGGAATACTAGTCCTTGTAAATAAGGTGCTATGCAGGTTCAATTCTCATTTGGCTAGTCACTTCAAACTATCAAATGAGCAGTCACTCCCTACAGAGCAGGAGCGAGCCTACATGGTCAAGGTGCTTTATGCCTTTGCTATTGGCAATCTTGTGTATGCCATGATGTGTACAAGATCGGACATAACACATCGGTGGGAATTGTGAGTAAATATATGAGCAATCCAGGCAAACAACATTGGGAGGCAGTAAAGTAAATTCTTAGATACTTGAGAGGTACTTCAGGTTCAACTTTATATTTCACAAAATCAGGTTTGAGATTATAAGGCTATGTAGACGCTGACATAACAAGAGATATTGATGACAGGAAGAGTACAAACACACGCACATTTTTTAGGTGATACAACAGTTAGCTAGGTGTCTAAATTATAAAAGATATATAGCTGCTCTTTCCGCTATTGAGGTTAAGTGTGTTGCTGTAATTGAAGTTAGCAAATAAATGATATGGTTGCAGTATATTTTTAAAGAATTGGGTCACAAGTATGTCAATAGTAAGTTGCATTGTGATAGTCAAAGTGCTATTTATTTAAAAAAAACAATCATGTTTATCATGCAAGGACAAAACATAGACAAATTCGTTATCATTTTATCAAATCAACTTTGGATGATGGAATCGTAACACTTTAGAAGATTCAGGGGAGTCAGAATCTAGCTGCCATGTTGACAAAGACTGTTTCGGTCGAAAAACTAAAGTTGTGTGCAACTTCAACTGGACTTCTATTTTGAGGAATGAGGAGTTATCGATGGTGAATTAGTCTTCAAGGGAGAGACTATTAAATTGTTGAACCTAATTATTACCATTTCGTGAAACTAGTCGCGGATTGACCTCCACGATGGGGACGAGCCCCCCAGACGAGAATTTTAGTTAAGGACTGTTTAGAAATTTGTATGCTTGTAAAATTTTATGAAAGAAAATGAGTCATTTTAAAATTCAATTTTGCCCAAATTTATCTTATTAAAAAGGAGCAATTATTGGGCTTTATGTATTATCATCAAATTGTGCACAACTGAAGTTAGAGGAGAGAAGATTGATATTTTCTCTTGTAAATCTTTATTTTTATTATAGTGAATTATTGCAGTGGCAAGAATGTAGTTTCACATTGAGCCGAATCTATATAAATTTTGTATATTCTTGATTGTTTATTTTCTTTCTTTAAATCAATTGCTCTTGATGTAATAGAGTTAGGGTTTATAATTCTCAACAGTTATGTCTCATGTTTTGTGTTTGAGTTAATCTTTTTACTACATATATTACTACTGTATTATGAAAAAAAATTATGTAGGTCACGAACTAGTTAGAATTACCAGTGAACTATTAGAGTATATGTGAAATGTAGAATTAATTAATATTAAATTGAATCAGTTAATCAGTAGTCCGATAGTTTGTTAGGCAATTAGAATCAGTTCCATTGAATGTTGACGATAATTAAATTTCGAATATTAATAAATTAATAGTAATTATCCAAGTCTTAGACATTCTTTTTGTATAAGAGTTGGTTCACTTTCTTATAAGATCTGTTGATCTAGGTATGACCCTTTTTTCGAGTTATATGCTTTCCTTTCTAGATGAAACAAATTATGCTTATTGAAAATTTCGTATGAAAGTCTATATTCAATCCTTAGATGCAAAAATTTGGAGTGCTATTGCTAATGGATTTTGTGCAAAAATTTGGAGTGCTATTGCTAATGGATTTTGTGTCAGATCCACCTAGTATGACGATACTCTAATAGCACGTCCTTGTACAATAATAAGGTGCAAGCAATTTTTATTGTATTATGAGTCCAAATGATATATTCATAAGTTCTTGCCAATAATCAACAATTTATGCTCAATATAAACATTAAACTAAAATGAGCACTTGGGAAAAAATGGATATGCACATGCTATAAAATAAATAAATAAATAAATAAAATTCTTATTTTCTTCAGTTTTTCATATTTTACATTTGTAATATTTATAACATGTGTGGTAAGTAAAAATACTTATATCATTATACAAAAAAATACAACAAAGTTCACAATGAATAAGGTTCAATCCTTGGATTTTTTTTTTAAAAAAAACTTAAAAAGTAAATTTTGATGCAAATATTATTAAGATGTAACTAGTATGTGCTAAAAAGAGGGGAAAAAGGGTTAATTTTCTTTAAGATAAACATAATTTTCTTATCTAAATTTAAAAAATAAAAAGAGGTAAAATGAGAAGAAAAAAATTGGTATTTTCAAATTTAGCATAAAGATAGGTGTAAAATGACAAACATGTTTTTATTGCCTATAGATTATATTTTTTTGTAGTTTTTAGAAAGTTAATGCAACTAAACTTAGATAGGAAGGCCCTTATATAAATTTTAAAACATAATTTTTCATATCTATTGCTCAAATTAGAGATGAATATAAAGTACAAAGAGGCTCTAACATATATAAAGTAAACACAAAGGAAAAGAAAAAGTTATCATTGACAATGATTATGCTTATCTAAGTTCAAAGAATCCAATATTGCTAATCTTAAGTTAATAGAATAAAATATTGCTCATATAAGAATATAATCAATTTAATTTAAAATATTTTTTCATCAGATTCATTTTCAGTCGTGCATTCTTTTAATAAAATAATTTTACATATAAATAAATAATTTTTCAACTTTCTAACCAAGAATTCTCCACAAAAATAAAAAAAATAAAAAAAAAATCATATTTCATAAAATTTATTCTAAAAATGGAATGGTATCTAGATTGAAAATGTTTGTTAAATATGCAAAATGGCATCTACTCTTCTCCTAGTAAAAGTGCTAGTCGTTGCTTCAAATGCTGGGCAAGTATCAAGCCATAAATTTCGTAAATCACCATGGGCAGATCGCTTTCTAATTTTGTAGACCAACTCTTTGAGAATTTGACTTATATACGTTGGTATATACGCGTAAAAATTGTCTTCCGTTTGATTCTCATTTTTAAAACTATTTTTCATTCAAATTTATTTTTAATTACATATTTATGAGATTCTCGACTTTTTATTAATTTTATGAAAACATATTTCGTTATCAAAATTTACTTAAAAATATGAGTTTTAATAAAATCAAACGGTGCTTAAGTTATATGCAATTTTAATAAGCCACGTACTTAATTAATTTATGTTAAAGCTCAAGCGGTTATAACTCATTCATTTTAATTTTTTTCTTGAGAAAAAATTGATGTCAGTCACACTGAACCTAGGAAAAAAAAAAAGAAAAATTAAACAAAACAGATAATTCGGTAAATTCTCGACAGTCACTGAAAAAGGAGAATAAATATTAAGGGGTAAAATCTCACATCTAATAAAGATGAAAACATAGACCAACTTATAAGAATTTAATCTATTCTTCTTAATAATGTCGACTTTTTAAAATGAAACTCAAAGTTTTAACATGGTATCAGAGCTCAGTAAACTCTAACGACTAATTGATCAGATTAAGACTAAAAAAAGAGCGCACGAATTTCAAGATTGATTTGCTTAGATGAGCTATCATTTTGCGGAGATATGTTAAAGATAAAATTTCATGTCAAATAAAGATGAAAATATAGATCAATTAATAAAAGTTTGAACTACTACTCTTAACAAGGTTGATGGGGATTAATTGATCTATATTTTCATCTTTATTTGATGTGAGATTTTATCACTTAACAATAAATTCACTAATCAAAACTTTAGTCACAAAAATTTCTTGACACTATCGATGTCTCTCCATACAAAACTAAAATGCTTAAAATATGAGAAATTATATTTGTACATCAAATTTGACACTCCAATGTACAGACCCCCTCACAAGAGGCGACCCACAACCAATAAAAAAAACATGAGCCCCCTATTGTGTCAAAGGATGTGTCCATCAGGGTGTCAAATCCAGAGTCCACTTAGCAAGGCCGTTCAAATATTCGCCTCATTTTTTTTCATTTTTTTTTGTCCTTTTTTTTTTGGCCCTATTCTCCAGCCGCCGAGTTCCTTTACTTCTACTGTGTCATGCTCTATTATTTCTTTACATGACAGCCTGGTGCCTTCCAATTTCCCTTTTCCTTTATTCTCTTTTTATTTTCATAATTAAATAGCCGTTGAAAATATAACTCGAATATTTATTTACCTCTTCTTGAAATATCAATTTTTTGTGGATTAAATAAAAAAATATATTTTTTAACGCAGCGTCATTTTTTTTACATTTTAATTTATACGTGACTTTCATTTTACTACTTTAATTTATACGAAACTTTTAATTTAGTATTTAAGAATGCAGTTTAAACTTATATTATTTATTAATTTAGTTTTTTAACTACATTATTAAGTATTATAAGTTAAAAAGCTTTGTTCTAAAAAAATTAAATAACAATAAACTACATTGTTAAATACTATAATTTAAAGGCTTAGTACTTTCCAAAAATAAAATAACATAGAATTTTTGTTTCGAAATTACAGAATCTATGTACTTCCCAAATATAGAAAAAAAAAAAAAAAAGAATCAATATCTTTGTATGTGTATGACAAGGTGTGCGTTCTTATTCTATGTCTCTCCTTAAATTTAAGCAAAAGAATATTTTCACTCCAATTCAAATTTTGTAAAAGTCCATTATTAACATGGATGATATCGTTAAAGTAATTTGATTATAATTCAATTAATTGGTATAATATTCACTACAAAATGCATTTGTACTAGTGAAATAATAAAACACGGGACTCAAAATTTCATCGATTTTCAATTCCTCTTTTAAGGAATAATATTTAGAGTGGTCACTAAGCATGTGCTTGAGCTCCATCTTTTGTTGATAATAACGTATTTTGTAACAACGAATTTTTAAAGAATATGCTGTAAAAAAAAAAAGAAAAATTTTAAATTTACGTGTAAATATTTTTTTTTTGTGAGAATTTGTGGTTGAAAATGAGTTTGAAAAAATAAATAAGCTTTAACTTTTAAGATAATGGGAATCAGACAAGGGTTGAATGAGCAATCAGACAAATATTTGGACCGTATCAGTCTTTGGAAATTAAATAATGTTTCCATTCCAGCTACTTGAGACTCAAAATCTTGTGCTAAAGAGTGAGGAGATTTGATTCCTTTTCAAGGCATAACACTTGTTTGATATAGATAAAAATAATATATTTAGTATATTTTAATAAAAATTGATAAAACGTGTTGTTGAAAAGTCATGAATTCTATTAAATGAGTTGGTTAAAATTAATCGTTGACTTAGACCTAAGAATTAAAATTTTATTTTAATATATAGTTGAATTCATATACAGTTGAAAACACGTAGATTGTTCTAAAGAGTGTTGAATTTCCATTCCTCCTCAAGCCATAATGTCGAGAAGGCTTACTGAATGAACAATTCATCGAGGGAGTTCAAAATTGAATAGAAATCGAAATAAACATAAATTTTCATCTGAACTTCAGAGAAAATAAATTCGTCAGTAGAGGACGAATTCCATAAAAATCAAAATTCTATTTCCTTTCGAAGTCTTTTTTAAGCCGCAAAGTTTTCGTGCCAAAATTCACACTTGCAAGTTGCAAGAAAATATCTAACCCCCCAAAAATATCATAAAATAAAACCAAGAGCATAAGGTGTCACGTTACTATTTCAAATAAATATCTAGCTATGTTTGATGGGAATTAAAATTATTTTTTTAAAAAATATATTTTGATAAAAGTTGATGAAATATTTGATTAAAAATTGTGAATATCCACGATTAAAATTAAATGTTAATTTTACTTAAAATAAAATCTTAATTTTAATTTTTACTATATAGGGGCTAAAACAAAAATTAAAACAAGAATGCTACTTGTAGAGATGTATTTAACATATTGGTTTATAGGTGTTGAGTTGGTAACATTTCACCGCTGGCTTAACTTTGTGTTTTGTCCAATCAACTTGTGAAATGTTGTCAAATCAGTACTTGTATCTGTTGTACAATTAGGGTGTATTTGATTGTATTTATTTTTCATGAAAAATGTCAGTTTTTCATCCAAATTCTTATTTTGAAGTGTTTGATTATTATTTTATTCTTTTTTTAATTTAATTTTTTTTTTTTTTGGTTTATATGGTTTTTTTTTTTTTTTCCCCTCAAAACAAGAATTTTTTTTTTGTACGATGTAATTTTCATGTCAATCAAATATTTTCTATTTTAGCATAATTCAAATAAAAATATCAAACAAAGTGACAAACCAATAACGTAGCCGGTACTCACGGACACCACGTCTCACACCCATCTTTCGCACGTGACAACACTCGCCCTTCCACACGGCCTTTATTAACTATGATCCACTCATATCGCGCCACCTCGCGATAATACTTTTTTAATTACTTACAGCCATTTCTATTCCCAATCTCAAGTTTGCACTGTCCAAGCTTATTTTCACTCAATATATACACATTACAGAATTTATATGCATTTCATTTTTATCTGTTTCTGAATTTTGAGCTTGAATTGAGGTGAAAATTCCTCAAACTGTGTTTTGTAATTGTTCTTTTTTTTTTCTACACTTTGATTTAAAATTTTTGGATTATTTCTAGTCGATGTAATTCCTGTTTATTGTATGCTGAAGAATTTGAAGTTTGACTGTTTATTAGGTGGCGTTAATTGGAAAAATGAATCATGAATGTATTGTGGCGTTTATGCATGTGTTAGAATTTATACTTACATTCTACGTTTTGAATTTTGAATTATGCAGTTGTGATTGTGTCTGGTGCTTTTATAGGATTGGGATAATATGAGCAATTCAATAGGGAATAACTTGCTGCATCAAAGTTTTCTTTCTCCAACTGTTTTGGACAATCAGAACAGGATCAATACTTCGACTTGCATTGGAGGAAATTCCTTTTTGCAACCTCAAGTAAAATCACTAATACGGAAACCGCCTTTATTAACCGAGTTTCATGGTTCGAGATTGACTATGCAGAAGAAGAAATTACTGATGGGAAAGAAGCAGTCTGTTTCTAGATCTCCTCAGGCAGTTTTAGCCCCTGATCCTTCCCCTGAGGTAAAGTTACAAACTATAATTGTTTATTTCCATGTCACGTGTGCACTTTAAATATTATAAAAAAGAGTGGTTTAATTGAAGAGCTTTTAGATATTATAATTTAAGAAAAGTAAACCGAGTCTGAGTGTTAAATGCTGTAGTCTAATGAGTGGTGGTGAAAGAAATTGTTAGTATGTGAAATGTGGTTAATTGTCAATTAAAAGTGAATGAGTAACAGGAGCCCACACTTTAAATAAGTGATGGAAATAATTGAGGTGCTATGAGTACAAGGAGTCTGTCATGGTAGTAGATATCAGATATGTATCTAGTTGCTCCAAATATTTGGTTTTTGAAGCATTTATTTGGAATGAATTTTAGTTATTTATTTCACTTGGGTCATCAAACATGATCTTCAGAGGCCACAAGAAAACTTTTCTGGTCAATTATCTCATTTTGGGTTTAAAGGGGGCAAACTATTCTGGTATTATATCGAGCTAAAGACAAGTCTTTGATATGTTTCACAATTTAGCAATATATTTTCGAACATTTACTCAGCTCATCTGCATATTTTTGGTCAGTAAGTAAAGGAGATCAAAGATCTTAGCTTTAGCTGTATCAAGAATTATTTGTTTTCCTCACTAGTGCCGACATTTTTTGTTGTGTTGATTCTCCCTCAGAAAGAAGGCTTTTTTTCTTATTCTGATCATTTATATTCATGTTATATTCATCACTAAATTGGAGTCCATTCCGGTATTCCCTGAGTGCTTCTAACAATTGCAGAAACAAAATCTCTCAACTCTTTCTGCTTCCATATGCATGCATTCCACGTATATGTTTAACTTGTAGTTTGTTTAATTTGCTCATTATTGTTCTAGCAGCTTGCGGAAAAGTTCAACCTTGAAGCAAATGTTGAATTACAGGTATTTGTTTGGGTGTTTACAATTGATCCAGAGAATATTATATTTGAGACATCATATTTACAAAGGATTTTTGAGTGCAATTAAACAGGTTGATGTTAGGCCTCCTACTTCTAGTTCTGTGTCCGTTGTAGAAATCCTAGTTACAAGTAGTAGTGACAGCCTACTTCTACACTGGGGAGCAATAAAAAATCGAAAAGAGTAAGTCCAGTTTCATGCAGAAACCTCAATGTCAGCTTCTACAGTTCACTATACTCTCAAAGTTTTACTATGTGTGATTTTCATATTTCTTTTTCTTTTTGCACAGGAAATGGATACTTCCCAATAGTCGTCCAGATGGAACTATGGAGTATAAGAATAGAGCTCTCAGGACTCCATTTGTAAAAGTAAGTTTTTTATTGTATGGTGGAAATTGGAAGAATTCTTTTTGACTGATCTGTTTGATAACCACTCTAAAAATTATATGATCTTTTTCTTAGTCTGGCTCAAATGCATTCTTGAGAATAGAGATTGATGATCCTGCTGTAGAAGCTCTAGAGTTTCTTATTTTGGATGAAGCCCAGAATAAATGGTAAGGAAACATTTTATTTGAATACTTTCTGGTATCATAGTTGACATATTAACCACCGAACCCCAACAAAATAAATAAATAAATCATTGTTCCAGGTTTAAGAATAATGGAGGAAATTTTCACGTTGAAATACCTGTGAGAGAGACAAGAATCCAAAATGTTTCAGTCCCTGAGGATCTTGTACAAATTCAAGCATATTTGAGGTGGGAGAGGAAGGGAAAACAAATTTATAATCCAGAGCAAGAGAAGGCAAGTAATTATTGCTATATCATTTCAGTTTAACAATAGAAAACATGTTGCCCTGAATAACAGATGACCTTATAAAGTTGTTTGGATTTGGTTGAGTTTGAGTTCCAGCTACATATTTAGTTTCTAAAAGTTTTAGTTTTACCTTTATAACAGCATATTTGCCACACATAGTTTAATTTTCGAAGCTATTAGGAAGTAGACTGAAGGCAATAAACAACTCGTATTTTATTTCATTTT
The DNA here is from genome assembly GCA_903798255.1 of Fraxinus quadrangulata. Classification (NCBI taxonomy): domain Eukaryota; kingdom Viridiplantae; phylum Streptophyta; class Magnoliopsida; order Lamiales; family Oleaceae; genus Fraxinus; species Fraxinus quadrangulata. The sequence continues at coordinate 27,099 of CAIGRB010056536.1, forward strand.
GGTGCTATGGTAGTTTCTATATATGGATAGCCAGTTAAAGAAAATGTTCTGGTCCCTGATAATATGATCTACAGGATTTAGAGTAATATTGTCAAATAAAACTTTATTGGTTTTTGATATATATATTTTTACTTATTATTATGATCTGAACTTAAATAACTTGGGATGCAGGAGTATTAAATTTTTCTGTCAGATAATATACAATGTGCCTTTGGTCAAGATGTAAATTTGTTAAATTATTTTACAATTCCTATAGGAGGAGTATGAGGCAGCTCGAACTGAACTACTAGAGGAAATTGCTAGGGGAGCTTCAATACAGGATATTCGAGCAAGGCTAATGAAGAAAAATGACAGAAGTGAAGATAAGGAAATATATATTACTGAAACAAAGAGCAATAGCAATATACCGGATGATATGCTTCAAATACAAGCTTATATCCGATGGGAGAAAGCAGGAAAGCCAAACTATTCTCCAGAGCAGCAACAGGTATACTTCAAACTTTGCATACCACATGTCAATAAATAATTGAATAGTAGATATCAAGTGCATAGTCTGCAAATTACATTTCTTATCGTATCGAAAAGGTTGATGGGAGCCATGAACCTTTTTCTGTCCATTGGTTTGAATGACTGAATTGAGGTTTGCTTCTCATTAAATAATCAAATTACTGCCTCTAAATAAGGTAAATCACAATGAAATATACTATACGAGGAATGGTATAATTACGTACAATATATTAGAAATAGAGTATAGACTCAAATCTCCTAAATTGTGAATAGAGTCTATAATCAAATCTCTTATAATAGGAATATAGTATATTTGAAATCTCCTTTATTAGGAATAGAGTATATCGAGACAGATCATTGACATACTTTCTCAAATTGATGTTAGACAATCAAGAAGCATCAATGTGTCAATCATAACTAGTGGTGATGGCGAGATAGAACTTTGGTAAAGACGAGTTGTTTGGTTCTTGGTGGAGATGTGAGGAAGAGAAATCTCATGGCCACCAAGCGCTTCACAAATAAAATTGTAATTATCTCAATATGCTTGGTACACTCATGAAAAAATGGATGACTAGAAATTTGAATAACACTCAACAAGCCTCGAAGCCATACAATTTTCAGAATAGGCTAATGACATGGCCTAATAGTTAGACTTGGTGAAAGACTTCAAAACACGAGCTCGCTTCTTACTTTTTCAGAAACAAGTGCACCACCAAGTAACATACACCAATCGGGGATAGAACGGTGAGTATCACTACAGTCAGCCCAATCAAATGTAAAATTCCAGGAGGAAAGATCAAACTGCGGTCAGAGGCACCTTTGAGATAAGGAAAAAAACTATGGACAATAGCTAAATGGTTCCGGCAAGAAGTTTGCATAAACTAACTGGTTTGTTGGATGGCAAAAGAGATATTAGGTTTGGTGATGGTCAAATAATTTAAGCTTTCCACCAACTATCGAGGGATCGGATAAGGGGTTGCCACCTTCCTTACTCAATTTTAAATTAACTTCCATAGGAGTGATGGTCGAATTGTTATCCTAAAGAGCGTCTTATGGAGAGAAGCTCTTGGGTGTACTTATGCTAGGGTAGAAGTGTGCCTTTAGGACTATATTGAAACGAGGATTTAAGTTGCAGTGAAAGCTTTTCAAGCAACTATCACACCATGTAATCATAATTTCATCGTCATGCACAAGTAGTATAACAATTCTAATAGTAATTGTGCGAAACAAGAGAGAAGAATCATACCTAGTAAAAGTGAAATCTAGATGACTTGGTACGAAATTTCTCAAACTATGCTCACAGTTCCTGCTTCAAACTATAGAAAGACGGCTTTAAGCGACAAAACTGAGTAGAATGAGAGAACATGTCTAAAGTAGGAGTTATAAAAATTTCCTCCTTTATATGACCATGTAAAAATGCATTATTCACATTCATATGGCAAAGTGACCATCCTAATGAGGTAGAAATGACATTTTGGCCACTAAAGCAAATATTTCCTCATTTTCAAGACCATACTCCTATTGATTTCCTAGTGTTATCAGACGAACTATATCTCTCTCAATATAGCTATCATCAAATAACTTGATGGTGTATAACATATTTACGCCAATAAGCTTTACTCTAGTAAGACAAGGGATGATGCCCCAATTATGATTACTTTGAAGAGCTTGAAGTTCATCATGCATTGATGTTGCCAACACTCGTTAGTAGAAGTCTGAGAGTAAGATTAGGCACAGAAGTGGTATAAAGAGGAGTTGAAGAGCGGAATAAGAGAACCCATACCTATCAGAAGTTCGCAAAACCTGAGTAGATTGATGGGCTCATGCAAGACTGGATTAGACGTCACTGATATAAAAGACCTGGTTGAAAGTAAGTGACACGACCAGACATATCATCAAAAGAAAATTAATGTAGATAAAGAAACATGAGAGGGTGAGACGAAAAGAAATATTCAAGTCGATTCAGATTATTCCAACGTTTTATTACTTATTTTTCTCACAAAAAAAAACTTTTTGAATTCCTTGTCAAGATTAGCTTGGTCATTGTCTCACCACTCGCTGATGCAAATTTTTGAGGGTGGGTCGTCTGGCGTTGAATACGAATAGTCTTCTTTCATTCAAAGAAAATCACATTTCGAGAGATGAAGTTTATGATCGTCTGCATCATAACATAAACTCTTAATGAAAACTATTATAACCAAGGAAAGGACACTTAACCGCTTGAGAAGCAAGTTTGTGTAAGTTAAAGGGAAGGTAAGTGAACAAAAGTAAACGCAGGCAAAGACATGCAAGTAAAGAGGAACACCAAATAACGAGAATATGGAGAATCGAGATTTATAGCAAGGGAAGATATATAATTAATCAAATACATAGTCGTAGATAATGCTTCTACCTAAAGTCTAGGACGTGCATAGGATTCAAGTATCATAGTATGAACCACATCCAAAAGACTTTGATTCTTATGCTCTGCTATTCTGTCCTATTGAAGAGTGTAGGGATAAGAACTTTGAGAGATAATACCCTTTTGTAGAAAAGAATGAAATTTCAAGACATATTCTTTCCTATACTCGGAGCATAAGATCTTAATACACGTAGAATATTGATTTTCCATATGGACAACAAAAGCTTGGAAGGTGGAAAACACATTAGCTTTAGAATGGAGAAAATATACATAAGCGAAATGGCTATAATCGTCAATAAACGTCATAAAAAGAAAGCACGTGGAAGTGTGACTACCCTATTGGGAAAAGGTAAAGATTTGCTTTTGTCAAGCTTACAAGATGCACAATTAAAACACATTCGAAAAATTCATTCGTATTACTTAAAAACCATGTTTCACAATGTTTTAAAATAATAGAATTGGGATATATCACTATCACCTCTTCCGATGCTTGATCGTGCACTCGACAACCATCACGATCAAAATAAATAGCACAATTATCTTTTACCAATTGTCCAACAAAAATTAAATTTGTAGATAAATTTGGAGACGCAGAAACATGAATGAATCAAGACTTCAAATTACCAACCACTGTAATAGGAGACACTACCATTAGCTATCTGAATATGCTGCTCACCATTATACTTTGAACATTATGTAGAGCTTCCAGATTTCTGGACATGTTATTGGAAGTCATAGAGTCAATTAACCAAAGAGAGGTAAGAATATATGACTTACCTCGGAGACCAAAAGCAGAGAGCTAAAACAATCATAAGTTGAACCTACTCAAGAGCGGAGGAAGAACCCTAGACAGCAACCTAGTCGGAGGCTACAGTTATGGAAAGCAGGAGTCGATCAATTTTATGGTCGCACACGACAGTCCTTAATAACATGGCTTTCCTTTTTGCAATAGTTTTTGCTGCAATTCTTAGCAATATATCCAAATTCCTTGCAATAGTAACACTGTGATGAGGATTTAGATTATCCTTTTCCTTGAGCGGCATAAGCTATATAGACCATGTCAATATTAATAGCCTCTTGACTGATGTCGAGATGGGAGGTGAGGCTTTATTCTTCGCATAAGAGTTCTCCCAAACATACATTCTAGGAGGGGACCAGTGTGTGATTGATTAACCCAATTTATACACTTCAAACTCTGGCCATTGCTTTCATAAAAAATGATCTCGTTTGCTTTTGGAATGGACCTCTTGAAGGGCAACCAATGTTGTTTTAGAAATATTGGACTACACCAAACCAGAATAATCACTCCATAAATCAAGAAATCCAAAATAAAATTGTTCAGTGGATAGATTCCCTTGACGATAGTTGCTAATATCCAGCTCCAATTGAAACTTTCGGTAAGAATTATCTTGGTAATAAATTCGTCAAGAAATCGAACATCTCCTTAGCAGTAGTAAATGAATGGATATTGTTAACCATATGTGGTTCAATAGAACTTAGTAGCCAAGAAGCAATCTTGGCGTCTTTCCCTTCCCATGTGTGATAATTCGGAGTAGGAGAAGACTATCCAAATGATCCCATAGTTCCTTCCCTTTTATAAACATTTTGAATTGAAATTCATGATTGGGATAATTTTTGCCATTAAAATGAATAATGGAGTGTTCACCTGACTTAATTATGCTGAAATATAATCAAGATTCTGACAGCTCACAAAAATAACTTGACACGTAGAACGAACTGAAGAAGAAATTGACTGCTCCAAAAAAAAAGAAAAAAGGGAATCCAACTACAAATCAAAATTGTTACACAAACTCAAAATCTGAAAAAGAAACTGACTGGTCCACAAAATTGAAGAAGTTGACTGCTCAAAAATATTGAAGAAGCCGACTGCTTCTACCCATAATTGCGAGTTGCCGACTGTGAAAAAAAAATGAATTGCTGGTAACCCAGTCATAAAAACTTTCTATTGAGCCTCTAGAGAGGTTTCAACAGACCGAAAATCACCAAAAATGGCCCTCCAAGTTCCAACAGAAAGCCCCGTCGGATATGGAATTTCCAACAGTCCCAAATTGTGAGGAGGCCAGAAATTTTCAAAGTATGCTGAAAAGTATTTAAACGAGGGGCTTTGATACCATGTCAATTGCTTTGAATGACCTCAAATGAGGTTTGCTTCTCATTAAATAATCGAATTAGAGCCTCTAAATCAGGCAAATTACAATGAAACCTTCTCCTTTACTAGGAATAGAGTATAGAATTAAATCTTCTATATTAGGAATAGAGTATACAATCAAATCTCGTATATAGGGAATAGAGTATATTCGGACACCTAATTGACATTTTTCATTGTTGATGTGTGACTTTGTGATTGACATGTTATTTTAACAGAGAGAATTTGAAGAAGCCAGAAAAGATTTACAAGTTGAACTAGAGAAAGGTACGTCTATTGATGAAATACGGAAAAAGATTGCCAAAGGAGAGATACAGACTAAGGTTGTTAAGCAATTGGAGACAAAGAGACCTTTCAGTGTTGAAAGAATCCAGCGGAAGAAAAGAGATATAATGCAGCTTCTAAATAAGTTTTCTTCTAGGCCCATTGAGGAAAGTATCTCCACAGAGTCACAAGAGTTATCCACAACTGAACTTTTTGCTAAAGCAAAGGAAGAACAAATTGATGGTCCTATTCTGAACAAAATGAAATATAAACTTGCTGACAAGGAGCTCCTGGTGTGTAGACATTCTATCAATTTTTCTAGAAAACAATATTGGGATGTGAGTAATTCATATAGTTTTGATGACTTGTCTCATTGAAGGTACTTGTAGCAAAGTCTTCTAACAAGACAAAAGTATATTTAGCTACAAATCTTCCAGAGCCAGTTATTCTACACTGGGCTTTGTCCAAAAGACCTGGAGAATGGGCGGTATAATATGAATGTTTATTTGTGAATTATAACTCTTGCAGATCACATGAGAAATGTGAATTTATTATTTAGTTATTACCACTAATTGAATTGAATGGGCATATTACAGGCACCGCCATCCAGTGCATTACCCCCGGGTTCAGTTACTTTAGATAAGGCTGCTGAAACCAATTTTTCAACAAGTTCTTCTGATAATCCAACTGACAAGGTCTCCAAATTGAAATTTGATATTGATCTTAATCTATATGCCTGAATACTGTAATGCGTATTTTGAGTATAAAAGGTCTATGAGCATACTCTTATACTTTATTCAACTTTCAGGTCCAATCATTAGAAATAGTAGTTGAAGAAGACAATTTTGTAGGGATGACATTTGTTCTTTTGTCTGGAGGGAACTGGGTAAAGGATAGAGGGTCGGACTTTTATGTTGAGTTTGGCAGTCAATCCAAGCAGGTTCAAAAGGTTAAGTCTGAATCTTAATGTCCCCATTTCCAACTACCATACTTTATCACAGTACATCATTTCCACCAACATACTGACTAGACTTCTAGTACATTTTTTGCACAAAGAAGGTTGCTGGGGATGGCAAAGGAACGGCAAAAGCTTTGTTGGATAAGATAGCAGAGAAGGAAAGTGAGGCACAGAAGTCCTTTATGCATCGGTGAGTAATATCCTTTGGATTTCAACGTCTGTGCCATCATCACTCTTATTATTCTTCATAAATTTTTGAAGTATTTGTTTTACCATACAAATACATAATGTTGTACTCTTATGATAATCTCATGTAGCACATCTCACTGAATATTTGGGCTTTTTAACCTTGCGGTGTTAAGCACATGGCAATTCTTTAAAATATTTTTAACTATATTTCTTTTTTATTTTTCTATTTTCTAGGATATATTCGTATCCTGTCATAGATAGGATTTCACAAATCATATAACTTATAGAAAAAGTACGAGGGATCCACGTGCTGCACTAAAAGTTGGCTATGCTTTCATTGCATCTGTAAAACACATTTTACTATAACAATATGTATCCAATTGACAAATTAATTGCATGTCACTACTATCAAAATCTTCAAATATGTGTTATAATAGCTTATTTTCGTTGGAAGGTGATGATGAACTTTGGCTCGTTAATGATGCCTGATGAAAATGGATGTTTCATGATGTGCAGAATCCCATTTTAGTTGATCTTTTGACCTAATTCCATTCTAAGTTGTCAAACACTGATGTGATGGTCTTATATATTGAAGTATAAAGCACTGTATTCTTTTCTTCAGATTTAATATTGCTGCAGACCTGATGGAAGAAGCCACCAAATCTGGAGAACTGGGTCTTGCTGGAATTCTTGTGTGGATGAGATTCATGGCAACAAGACAATTGATATGGAACAAAAACTACAATGTAAAACCACGGTATAAAATCTATATATTTTCTTTGTCCATTTATTTAGATTATATTATTTTTGTTGCTCAAAATTTAAACGATCATTTCCTACGATCGATGGCCTTCTAATGGTGGACTAGCAATTTGCATCTATGGATATTTTTTCCTGCTTATATGCAGATTTATTTGCCTTCTCACAGTTCTTGAAGAGACTTCGTGTTTCTTAATGCATATTAATCATTATCATGTTGCTGTTACCATGTAATTCTTATTTTGGTTTGTCTGTAAATGCCAATGTTGTTGCAGTGAGATAAGCAAAGCTCAAGACAGGCTTACAGACTTGCTCCAGAATGTTTACAGAAGTCATCCACAATGTCGTGAAATTCTGAGAATGATTATGTCAACTGTTGGTCGTGGAGGTGAAGGAGATGTGGGTCAACGAATAAGGGATGAAATATTGGTCATTCAGGTCTATATCTGAGAATTTCTGTTTTCGGGTCTTTTCTTTTTGCAAGTTTGGTTCCTTGATTTTATTTTATTTTTTTAACATGCAGAGAAACAATAACTGCAAGGGTGGAATGATGGAAGAATGGCATCAAAAGCTGCATAATAATACAAGTCCCGATGATGTTATAATATGTCAGGTATTCAGATTGTTGATCTAATTGGACTCTGTATATGGTTTTTCTATGTGCAACTTATATTACATTTTCTTCTGCAGGCATTGATGGACTATATTAAGTGTGACTTTGACGTTGGTGTTTATTGGAAGACCTTAAAGGATAATGGAATAACAAAAGAGCGCCTTCTTAGCTATGACCGTGCTATCCACTCTGAACCAAATTTTAGGAGAGATCAAAAGGATGGACTACTGCGTGATCTGGGAAATTACATGAGAACGTTGAAGGTTAGTGCCAGAATGTTTTAGATCTATATTTAGTTCTCATTAGTATGTCTATTTTCCTGTGGAAATTGCATTATGGCCATGAGGGCAATTTTTGTGGAAATGATTAAATTTTCCAATTGTACTGTCTTCACGACGGTATGCATCTGCGTGTCTAAATCTGGAATGAAAAGCCTGGTTGAATAGTAGTACAAATCTTTGCAGTGTACTACTACTAATTTTTCAACTTCCTGTGTATCTGAACTATCACTGAATTAGTAGAGGCCCTAACTGAAATCAAATAATCTCATTAGCAGTACTGCTCTACTTGATGTTACTTCTTTCCCACCCAGTGTTTTTTACCAAAAACTGAATGCCTGCACTCGATGATTTCCCATATTGCCTAAAGGGGAGGACGGGACCTGATGGACTGTTTGGTGGACTAATTTTTTCACATATTTCTTTGCTCTTTAATTATGTTTCCTCGTGTTGAAAATTTCAATCGAAACATAATATGCGCAGGCAGTTCATTCAGGTGCAGATCTTGAATCAGCTATTGCAAATTGCATGGGCTACAAAGCCGAGGTAATGTCATCATAATTTTTGTGTGCCTTTCTGTTGTTTATTTAAAATTTTATCTAAAGTACATATTAATTCAGGGACAAGGCTTCATGGTCGGCGTGCAGATAAATCCAGTATCAGGACTTCCATCAGGATTTCCGGTAGTTCATATGTTTCTGCACTGTAGATGATGCTTTTTCACATCCCTTGTATTTAAAAGACATTCTAATTTTTTCTGTGATGTTCTGTTATAATCAAAACAGGCACTACTTCAGTTTGTATCACAACATGTTGAAGATAAAAATGTTGAAGCCCTTCTCGAGGTATGCAAATCTTTTGGGTTGGTTTGCTTTTTCTCTTTTGATGGTTTGTCCCTCGAACCACTCCTTTGCTTTATTGGTTCTGAGAAAGAATTCTTGCACTTAGGGATTGCTAGAGGCTCGTCAAGAGCTTAGACCACTGCTTCCTCAACCAAATAACCGTCTTAAGGATCTTCTGTTTTTGGACATTGCCCTCGATTCTACAGTAAGAACAGCTGTAGAAAGGGGATATGAAGAATTGAATAATGCACGTCCAGAGGTATGTCCATTTTTTCACCTGCCTAAATCCATTATTAGTTTAAGTAATGGTAGTTGTTCATTGAATAATTTTTGCTCAATCAGATTCTCTTTGTATTTTGGATGTGACTGGTTTAGTTTCTTCATCATTCTGTTTCTGTTTCTTCAGAAAATTATGTACTTCATATCTCTTGTTCTCGAAAATCTCGCACTTTCAATGGACAATAATGAAGACCTCATCTATTGCTTAAAGGTAAGTCCGAATGAAATTAATTTGGAATTTATATTTCCATCCTTCTCTGTAAGTGATTACAGAGGACATAAACATAGTACATCTTAAACCTGGATATTTTAAGCACTTAATGGTCATAGCAACAGGGTTATATCCTTTTCTGTGATTGAACTTGAATCTCTGGTCAAGCTGGCAAAAACCAATCAATATCTTCCAGGTCCATACAACAATACAGTTTAACAGTGGCTTTTTTTTTTCTTCATTTTTTTTTTTTTTTTTGTGGTATAAAATAGTTACCAAATATCTTCTCTTCAAGATTAAATCATGATGATCATTTTTAAGCTTATGCGCTTCTGTTCTTTATGAGTTATGACCTGCATGGTCTGATCTGGGCATACAAGGATGGGTGTACATTGTATAGTATATACTTATTTTTTGCCTGGTCTCCGTAGTCTGATGTATGATTAAATTTAGATGATAAAATATGGTTGTTTTTTACTTCATTTCATTATCTCAAGGAGTCAGAAGCCATTCCTGAATTTCAATTCTTTAGTTTGAGTTGTAAATCACTCCATATTTGACCCCCTTGCTGCCGCCTGCTGCCACCAAAAAGATAATTAATTATCTTTGTGGTTTTTCTTTGCTGCATTCAATGAATATCACTCTAACATCTTGTTTGTTAACTATGAAGGGGTGGAATCTAGCCCTTACCATGTCAAGGAACAAAGATAATGACTGGGCATTGTTTGCAAAATCAGTACTCGACAGAACACGACTTGCACTAGCAAGCAAGGCAGAGTCGTACCATCAACTGATGCAGCCATCTGCAGAGTATCTTGGTTCAAGGCTTGGGGTGGATGAATGGGCAGTATGTTACTCTTAACAATCTAAACCGTCATTGAATTTTGTTTCATACAACATTATCTTAAAGATAACTTCTATGATCATTTCATGTAGGTAAATATATTTACTGAAGAAATCATCCGTGCTGGATCTGCTGCTTCATTATCCTCCCTTCTTAATCGACTCGATCCTGTTCTTCGACAAACTGCTCATTTGGGAAGGTTGATAAATACCTGTTAGAATTTTAAAAGCTGTTTGCAGTTATTCATTTAGAGGCAATGATCTAAATACGTTCTGATCAATTTTAGTGTCAAGAAACGCTAGCACTATTAATTTTCTTTCATCTCTTAAAGAAGATTACTTTTTGCTCTTATCATCTGATTTGGGTAACTTAATGTTACTTTTATGTTCTGAAACAGTTGGCAGGTTATCAGCCCGGTTGAAGCTATAGGATATGTAGTAGTAGTGGATGAGTTGCTTTCCGTTCAGAATAAATCTTATTCAAAACCAACAATTTTGGTGGCAAAATCTGTTAAAGGGGAGGAAGAAATTCCTGATGGTGTCGTCGCTGTGCTGACACCGGACATGCCTGATGTTTTGTCTCATGTTTCTGTTCGGGCAAGAAATAGCAAGGTAGTATTACTACGTTTTTTTGAGCCCCAAAGAGTGATTGTCACATAATAAAAATTGCAATGACATTCAAAAAACATGTTCTTTCTTGGTAGGTTTGCTTTGCTACATGCTTTGATCCCAACATATTGGCTGGGATCCAAGCAAATAATGGGAAGTTATTGCAGTTGAAACCTACATCTGCAGATGTAGTTTATAGGTAACTTAATTAAGTTATAATTAAGAAATAACTTCGTCCAACGTAATAGTGCATATGAAATATTATTTCTTATTGCACTGTGTTTGTAATATTTTTCACATTCATTACAAAATGCAAATTCCAAGCTCCACAACATTTGACATTTTTGTGTGGTCTCCTTTTTCAATTTATCTACAGAGAGGTGAAAGAGGATGAGCTAACAAGTTCAACTAACTTGAGTGAGGTAGCGTCGTCCCCATCTGTAACCTTGATTAGAAAGCAGTTTGCTGGTAGATATGCAATATCGTCCGAAGAATTCACTAGTGAACTGGTGAGCCTTGCTGTGTCACTTTAATTTACATTTGAGTAGTTTCTTTGTTTCTTATTCCAGTTTCCTTTTAGACTGAGACGTGCAGAATTATTATGGGATTAAAACTGCTGCACAAAATTCCATCATAAAGCTAAGCCAGGCTTAATGTACAAACTTTTATTTGTCTAGGTGGGAGCCAAATCGCGCAATATTGCATATCTCAAAGGAAAATTACCATCTTGGGTTAAGATTCCCACCTCAGTTGCCCTGCCATTTGGTGTCTTCGAAAAAGTCCTTTCTGATAATGTCAATAAGGTTTTTCTCATTTTATCAATACACTTTTGTTCAATTACAGTTCAACGTCATCATGCATTAGACATCGCCAAAGTTAGATAGAAGAAACATTCTCATGTCTGTTGTCTTGAATGATTCAATATGCAACTCCATCAGAAAATTTTAAAATGTGATCAATTGTTCTTTAGAAACATGGAAATATGAGTATATTGTACTGCTTCCACCCCACAAAAATAGGCTTGTTTCCATTTTCACATATTAAGAAAATGTAATTAAGCCCTCGTTTGACACCCATCTTTTTCTCATTTTTTCTCTTTCTTCATTTTAACCACACATTCTATCAATAAAATAATATTACACATAAACTCAAAAATTCTTTTTACTTTTTAACCACACATTCTTCCCCCATCAATCACTATTCCAAAATTTATTCTTCTCAAAAAAAAAAAATTCCAAAAAACTTTTTTCACCCAAAATGAGTGTCAAACAGGGGCTAATATAATTGTAAATATAAGTTTTTCTTACATTTTTTCTAATATACCCTCACATTAAATAATGGTTTAAGTAGGAGTATTTCATATTTGTTGATAACAAAGCATACTCAATAGAGGTATATTAGAAAATTAAGAAATCAATTATACTCAACAAGGAAAGTAACTTATAATTTGGGATACACGAAAAAGTAAAGTAAGCCTATTTTTATAGGACGGAGGGAGTAATGATCAAGCATTCTGAAATATTGGATTTTGTGACTGATCAAATATTTTATTTTATTTTTCCCTAGAATAACTCGTAAGAAAAAAACAGTTTGTACAAAGAACTAAATGTAAAAAGGTTAACATTCATCTGTCATTAATAGGATTCTTTTTCTCTGATCATGATTTCATATTGTTATTCAAATATGCCTCAGCTCAATGAATACAGCCTGCTATTTCTTATGTTATAATTTCATTAATTGAAATCTTATGTTCATTACACATTTTTTAAAAATCTCAAATCCCAAGAAAAATCATTCTGCAATTTTAGTCCCTGAACATGTTCCAATAAATAATCTGAAGAATTTTTTACATTATCTAAATCATTATTTACTAGGAACCTCTACTGGGCTGAGCATCTTGTTAGTAATTAACCTAGAATCTTGCTTGGTATTAGTTTCAACCCTGAGAAATTAAAAAGCCTTTGTGATGCATCATATTGTCTAGTAAATCCTTTTCTTACTCCGCAAGTTCATGTGTGGCCTTGAAATTTTTCATTTCTGGAGAATATGTTGCATTTATTAAGCTTACAGTACGCATCTGACATATTTTGCATTGCAGGGAGTTGCAACGAAGTTGCAAGTTCTGAAGAAAAAATTAGACGGAGGAGAGTTTATTACTCTTGGTGAAATTCGAAAGACAGTTCTAGAACTTTCAGCTCCACCCGAGTTGGTAAGCCTTTGCTCCATCAATTGTTTTTCTAATAGATACAATTGAATTAGATATCAAGATGGTGGTATTTTTCATACAAGTGATTCTAGTGTCCTAGACAGTTTATAGCAGGATGTATATTACTTGGTTAACCTTATTTCAGGTGAAAAAGCTCAAAGAAAAGATGCAAAATTCTGGTATGCCCTGGCCCGGTGATGAAGGTCCACAGAGATGGGAACAAGCATGGACGGCCATAAAGAAGGTAAGAGTTCATGTATATAGAAAAGTATGACATACTTTCAAGGCAAGTAGCTCTATTTTTTTCTCATGTATGACTTAACTCCACCTTTGCATGTTTGGCTAAGCTTAAAAAGTTCTCTAATAAGTTAAATAAGTTTAAAATAATTAATTTTTGTTTGGTCAAAGTTTGTAATAATTTGATGTTAAGGTAAGAGTGATTTTCCGAAAAACTACTTTTTTTAAAGGTTATCCACACATGTCTCAGCAAATGGGTTTAAAAATTTAACAGTCGTACTTGTGTCCATGACCATTAAATCGCATTTTATTGATGGACAACTTAACATTGTTCGCATTTTCTTAATTTTCTAGGTTTGGGCTTCTAAGTGGAACGAGAGAGCATATTTCAGCACAAGAAAAGTGAAACTCAATCATGACTTCCTTTGCATGGCCGTCCTTGTTCAAGAAATAATAAATGCTGATTATGCATTTGTTATCCACACTACTAATCCATCTTCTGGGGACGACTCAGAAATATATGCAGAGGTAATTTAAATTATATCCTTGTTTCGCTTGAATTTTTGAGTTTATGCTGCATCAAAGATGCCTCGTTTCAGAGATTGGTATAAGGTAATCCGTGTCTATTCATGTACTGCCTGCACTATGCCTCGCAGAAGCTTATTGAGTCTGATACATTGTGATGGCTGGTGAGGTGATGTGTTAAACTGAAAATTGAGAGATTTAAAACAATCGATAGCTGGGCTTGAAAGATTTCAGTATAAATTGTTAGTTCAGATCAGAGAAAGCAATTATGCATCTTTCTTCTGAATAGGTGGTCAAGGGCCTAGGAGAAACATTGGTGGGAGCTTATCCAGGTCGTGCTTTGAGTTTCATTTCCAAGAAAAACAACCTCGACTCTCCTCAGGTAAATCAAAGATTCTGGTCTCATACTTGAAGCTACTCTAGAAAAAATTCAACTAATAGATATTAAGGTGAAAACAATCTTGCTTCCTGTTTTGTCTAACATTATGAAGTTACATATGGTGAAATTGTTACAATTTTATTGCTCTGGGCTGTATGACCTGTGATTTATTGACTGTCGAATGTGTAAATTGTCTTTGTATGGGTGAAAACTTTCAGGTTTTGGGTTACCCCAGCAAACCCATTGGCCTTTTCATAAGACGGTCAATAATTTTCCGATCAGATTCCAATGGTGAAGATCTTGAAGGTTATGCTGGTGCAGGACTTTACGATAGGTGACTTTCACAAAATTTGAGAAATTTTCCAATTAACTGCATCTGTTAGCAGTGACAACTGATTTATATACACTTCACACATAGTTTTTCAGCTGTGTTCATCTATTTTGGCTTTTCAATTATAATTGCTTTTCTTCATCTGTATGAAGTTTCTCCCTCTAATGCAGTGTGCCTATGGATGAAGAGGAGAAAGTTGTGCTCGATTACTCATCTGATCCACTGATCGTTGACTGTAACTTCCGTCAAAAAATCCTATCTGGTATTGCACGTGCTGGAAATGCTATCGAGCAGCTATATGGATCTGCCCAAGATATTGAAGGTGTCGTGAGGGACGGACAAATCTATGTTGTCCAAACACGGCCTCAGATGTGATCGTATTTCTATTCGCTTAGTATCTATAATAAGCAGGTTGAATTTCGTCGAGGATGCAAAAATCCCCAATATATCCGAGTGTCAACAATTTAGTCATCGTCATTGGTACTTACGTTTTATGAGTTAACCCATACCAATATTGTTAACCAATTTCTTTACAAGAGCCTACAAGTTGTAAGGCATGGGTATATTATCAATAATGTTGTAGTAAATAATGGGTGTGCTGAATAATCATGTTCAATATACTATTACAAATATAAAAGTTCTTGTATGATTTGGCAATATTTGTTTTATACTGATTAGTGAGGTAGACGGTATAGTATTGGACGGTATGAAAGGATTACATAAAAGAACAAAATGTAGTAAAACTCAGCACTCGATACCAAATATATTGGTTGAATGTTCTCGATTTATTAATAATAATTTTTACATGGTACCAACTTCCTATCGTCCCAGTTACTATTACACAATCACACACAAAGGAGCAACAGATAACTACTAACACCCGTCGATTTCCAACTCTGACACGTTCATCCACACTTCATTTAATCGTCCCGAAAGATGAAAAGAAGCGTTGTATTGAGCAACGGTGAAGGAAGATTTGTCTTTTAAACCGGTTGACTTTCCAGCCAATAATTTACTTAAACTTGTTAAAAAGGCTTCAATTTCGTTACGGACATTTTCATCCTTCGCAAACCCAGAAAATTTCCTTACTGCTATGCATTGTGTTCTCCAATTTTCAACCTGCAGATTTAATGAAGATGAGGGCAGTGGAGGAGCAGCCTCATATTTTTCTGGGACATAGAATTTCACATAGTAATCAGATCCATTTTCTGTTTGGTTGATGTTGGTTAGGACAGGAGATGTCATCATAAACTTGATGGAGTCAAGGTTTGCACCATGAATGTATTGATACAACCTGTGGAGAAAGCCAAAATCTCGTACAATTCATAGTTTTAAGGAGCAAGAAAAACAAAGAACGACGATGATAAGTTAACATTATGTTTAGTACTTCGTATAAAAACGTACTATCAAGCCGACTGTGTTAAACAGTCATTAGTCCATGCATAGTATATAGAATAGACATGATATGATATGATAGTATAATGGACAAGATTTTAGTCTTTTTTTCTTAAATTGACCAGTATTATAGAGTTGACGCTATTGAAGAAATAGGCATCGAGATAAAGAGGACCTGTGGAAGCCAGATTCCGTGGAATTCTCGAAAGACGTGCCACCTCGGACTGGTGCAGAAATCCATGATGACTCTCTGTATATTCTCACCTCAATATCAGGCCACGAGTGCAGGATCTTGAATTGTGGAGACTCTATAGCAAAAGTGAATGCAAGTAGGCCAATGCAATGTGCCACCACAAGGCAGAGCCACTGCCATTTCTTGCTTTCCATGGTTTTAAGTGCTTAGGATTTTTGTTGGTAAAAAAATGTGTATTTATGTCGTATCAACCCTTTGCCCTCTTTATATAGCGATGAGGTAATATGAGGACCAAAAGAATTAAGAGAAAGTGAAAATATGATTATTTAGAGACTTTAGTTCTTTATTCTGTCTTTGATAATTTATTGTACTCTTTAAATATGGACAAGTTATTATTGCATGTTTTAGTTTGAGCTTTCTACTAAAAACGTGTTGGTCAATAAGATTTTTTGAAATTAATTGACGGACTAAAAATCACTCTTCAATTGAGAGTCGAGTAATAGAGTTGATAAATTACTTCAAAGGGAGGCATTAGAGAAAGGGTATACGGGAGCATGCTTGCGATGGATAACACTATTGTAGGTCTATTTCAAAAGTTTTTAAGAATTCAACACTCGTGTTCTTTTATGTTCCAAAGTTCCCTTGTCTAATAAGTTATGGGAAAATTGGCGGATTATATTCACACCACATTTTTCTAAAGATGCATCATGTTTTAATTGTAGTAAAGGTTCCTAACCGTTATTCATTGTTATATTTATGTCCCTAACTAATTCATCACATTATATGCTTAACTTTTCATTAATTATTAGCTCTTACCCTTTATTGAGAATTTTTGTCTGAAAATTGTGTTGCGTACATAAAACGAGAGATTTCCCCGACAGGACCACCCGAAACGGCAATGGATTTTACTTGTAATTTTTTTTTTTTTTTTTGCTTGTTTAAAGTATGAATAGCACTCATTTTTACTTTCTTTTAATGGTAATTATTAACAGAAATCATCATTGAAAAAAAAGATGTGCTAATTAATAAAAGATTAAATATAGAATGCGAGGAAATTGAAAATAAAGAGATAATGGCAAACATGTGAAGCATATTCTCATGTTTTTGATAAGTTATTTAATCAATCACGACCATAAAATACAATTGCTCTCCTAACCCACTCGGAGCATGATTGACTAAACAAAACTTGTACTATTAGTTTTACAAGAAAATTAAAAAATTATTAAGGGTCCATTTGATGTAAATTTTTCAGCATTTTATATATTTTAGCATAAATTATATAAAAAAGTGATATTTAAGAAAATGTGTAGTTAAAAATGAAAAAATTATGAATACACCTGCAAAATGAATTTGTGAAAAATGAATTTTTAAAGTATCTCAGCCAAACAAGGGCTAAGCATATTGAAGACAAGATTTAAATATACGTGACCTGTATCTAACATCTTAATCTATTAGATGAAATAGTTAATAAGATATGTAAGTAAGGCACACAAATTAAATTCAAACCTCACTTTCGTCCATTTATAAAAAGTTTTGTATGTGCTTAACCTATTATCAACATAAATATAAGCTTTTGGTTTTTTTTTTTAAAAAAAAGAAAAATTCGTAGCATTTTCTCCTATTTTTATATTCCGACACTCTTGAGCTTAATACTATATTATTTAGAATATTAAAGTAATATTATCATAGCAACAAAAATGTAATAAAATTGGCATTAAAGGTTTTAAAGCTTAGATTTGTTTTTCTTACCTTTTTGTTGTAAATATCTTATATCAACTTTAATTTGTTCATTTTTTTTTTTTAAAATGAGAATGCAATTTTCACAAAATTATGAATAATATGAAATTTTCGTCTAAATTAATATTAAGAAAAATACAAACAAGAAAATAACAATTTTCACAAGTATTCGAAGATATTTGTAATAAGAAAGAGTGTCTATCATTGTTCATAAAGTTCAGAAGACGATTCCTTAATGTACTCTTAAAGAAAATATGTTCTTAAAATATAAATACCTATCGTTCATACAAAAAAGTTGTTAAGAGTAAAAGCGAGAAACCTAGTACAAACTCGAAAAATGAAAGGAAAGAAAAGAAAAGAAAGTGTTGTCACATCATATCACTTTAAAGAGAATTAATTGTTTGAATTTAAAATAAATTATCCTAGGTTAGTGGATGACACATTTTAAGATTAAAGTAGATTTTAAGCAAAGTTTATGGGATGCTTTCTCTTTAACAAAGTGTCTTTAAATCACGCTTCTACATTTCTGCCCATGGCTTTTAAGTCATTTCCATCATAAGTTTTGGATGAAAATATTAGATTAAAAAAGTTTACGAAACTTAATGGAAAGTTGTAGAGCAAGAAAATATGATATTGTAGTATTATGTTGTATTCAAATTACTGTGTATTATTCTAGACGTTGTTATACAAGTTAGAAAAATATAGGCTACATTTTGGCATATATTGATTGATTTATAAATGTCAATGAAATTGTCAAAAACGTGAAATGTGATACATATCCAAGTAGACAGTCGGTTCCAAGTGATTGGATTGTAAATATGTGCAACAAAATGTTGTGGCTGTGGTTTTTAGGGTTTAATGTTTAAAAACAAAAACCTTTTTTTTTTTTGTTACCATAATCAAGCTAATACAGAATCATTTATTTATCATCCTAAATATTATTTGATAAGTTAAATGGAAAAATATAAGGTTACATTGATTTAATTTCCTTAAATCCACTTAATGACATATCAAGAATGTCTCTTTTGATCTAATATATTATTTTACCGGTTTTGATATTGACGTCTTAGGTAAGAAGAACCCCCACTGATCACTCACAAGGCGTGGGGTCGGGAAATTTTTTATCCATTTTTTAATGAGCTAGGTCCCACATGGGACCCACCTCGTGTGAGAAGTGGTAGAAGTTCCGTGAACTTATTTTCTGTACATTTGGCTTAACTCAAGAATTAATTTCAATTTTATTGATGGCTAATGTGATTACCGCTATTAAAAATATGTTCAAGTCCAATGACCTAGCAGCCATGCATTCAGCCACCTTTCAACAAGGGCATACAAACTCATGCATTATTGATCATATTCAAAGAAAATCGTTTTTCTTCAACCGTATTTGGAGAAAACAAACAAAGTGCATAAATGTACAATCTTATTTATTGATCAAATTGCTTGGCACTCATACTCAAGCAACAGCAAATTCATTCATACTCCATAAAGGGGAGAACAAGAAATAATTAATGCCCTTGTTTGGGTTCCATTTTAATAAGTTTTTTGGGAAAATGTATTTTAGGATAGTAATTTTTTAAAGAATGTGTAGTTAAAAAGTTAGAAAATTTTTAGATTTTGTTGTGAAAAGAGAGAAAAAGAGAAGAAATAATAAAAGTCAATAGACTTATGTGTATTATAATGAGAACCAAATCTCTATATTTATATGACAGAATTAGGGATATAATGGTAATAATTTCTAGGACTGTAGGGGTACAATTGTCATTCATTAATAAACTTACCATTTACAACTCCCCCCATTGAATGACACATTACAAAATATATGCCTCGTTAAAATCGTGTTTGATAAAAACTCAATGAGACAAAAAAAAAAATCAAACGAAAGAAAAATAGTACAATTATTTTGGAGTATTAAAGATGAATTCTGCATCATTAAAACCGTGCTAGGAAAATCCAGTGAGATAAAACCTAAGCGAAGAAAAAAGAGTACAACTACTCCCCCTAATGTTGATCATTGAAAGTCTTTGAGTAGACGTATTCCAATCTTGTGAACCAATTAACTAGAGCGAATTTGTTAATTATCAAAGTCGGCATTTTTCTGAAACTCATGTGTATCAAAGAATTTTGGAGAAATATGCTTCGTCCTGTCACCTTTGATATAACATATTTTTTGAGCTGTGCAATACAAGCAGTATTGTCTTCATACAAAAATTTTGGACTATCTTTTGTTGAAACTAATTTGCATGATGCTTGGATATGATGGGTCATGTTCATCAACCATACACATTCTCGACCTACTTCATGGATCGCAATAATTTCATAGTGACTTGAGGATATTGATATCAGTGATTGCTTCATAGATCTCCATGATATAGTTGTTCATCCGCGTGTAAACACATATCCTGTTTGTGATTTAATTTTATGTGGGTCAGAGAGATAACCTGCATCTACATATCTCATTAAAATAGATCCCAACTTTTGAGAATAAAATAATTACAAATTAATAGTACCATTTATGTAACGAAAACTATGTTTAACACCATTCCAATATCTTTGTGTTGGTGTAGAGCTATATCTTACAAGAAGATATACAGAAAAAGCTATGTTGGGTCGAGTACGGTTTGTAAGATAAGTTAATACTCCAATTACACTAAGATGTGGTAGTTCAGGACCAAGAACATTTTCTCTATCTTCAAGTGGAAGAAAATAATCATTTTTCACATCAAGTGATCGAATAATCATAGGATGCCAATGGATGTTCATTATCCATATAAAAATGTTTCAAGACTCTTTCTGTATATATAGATTGATAAACAAATAATTCTTTTGGGAAATGTTCAATCTGCAATCCGAGACAGAATTTAGTTTTTCCTATATCTTTCATCTCAAATTTATTTTTCAAATAATCTGCAGTTTTGTTGAGTTCTTCAGAAGTTCCAATTAAATTTAAGTCATCAACATAAACTGTTACAATTGCAAATCCAATATTTGTTTTCTTTATGAAAATACATGGGCAGACATCGTCATTTTTATA